>JAPYYV010000945.1:0-48599 GCA_030522625.1 Copidosoma aretas
TTTTTTCCTTTGGCTCCGAGCTTCTAAAGTGAAGCCGCCAAGTACAAATTTCAACAAGCGTTGAACTTGCTTGGTATGGAGCAGCGCGTATACATGTGTAGGTGTAATTTTGAAAAATTACACACACACATACGTCAAATTAAAAATAGTATTAATGTTTGTTTATTGATTTGACTGTAAGACCGATATAAATATTTTTCTTGTTGTTACTTTATAGGATAATTTAATAAATGATACAGGGGCACAAAATCAAATAATACTAGGATTTCAACTGGACGCTAAAAAGTAGAGTTCCAGTGTGAAAGTTGCTTCTGAGGGTAGCCGTAATTATGAGTTATGAAGAGAGAAAAGGACACTGGATTACAAGCACACACAAAATGCTTTAAATATTACTGTTACCAATAAAGCCTAATGAATTTGTCTGCTAATGGTCTAAAGATCATCAAAGTAATTATTTAATTACTATTTGAGTAATTAATTATTTCAGAAAAGGATTGAATTTTAAGTCGTTCTTAAGCTGTAAAATTTAAAAATCTCTATACTACAAAGTAAGAATATAAAATGTTCCGCATTTCTATGCTCGAAAACAATTAAAGGTTCTAATTTAAAATAGTAGAAATCAAATAAATAAACGGATCAGCTGTTATTATCTGCTGTTCTGAGTTTGATGTTTTTTTTCGAATAAACTTTATGCATAACTTTCACGACGCACGTGCTTTGACAAATTTCACAAAAACTTAGCTCACTGCTGCGTAGCACGAATGCAGCGGTGCCAAAACAATACATTTATATTTCTGCTTGTGTTGTACCTTGCTTTTTCACGCTAACTTTCTCTTTTTCACTCTCTCTTTCTCACAATCTCTTTCTGTAATCGCTCCTTACTTATTATTCTACTTGACTTATTATTTGCAATTCAGCTGTCCTCTCAAGGTTTCTGACGATAGTTGATAAATTTATTTCTCTACATTTTCTATTTCAGTAGACTTATCAGGGTTAAAATTCTCTCGGTTCGTAAATACAAGCTGTGATGTCACTATACTTCTAGCAAAACGAGGAAAAGGTGTTTGGCCTATGAACTAGGAAACAAAGTCATACTGTAACTAACTCCACTCGGTACTTAACGGACAGATAACGTTATATAACTATAATCCTACCCATTCACATTCTTAAAATTTACTTTTAACGACATCGCTAAAATAAAAGCCATAACACAATTCTGTTACATAAAAGGTGTGTTCAAAAAATACCCAAAATGTTTTAATTTCGCGGGTTCGGAGAATACGATTGCCAATATTTTTTTTTTTTGTTGTTGGTATACATGCCCATAAAGTATGATCAAATTTTTAGCTGCATTCATTGTTTACTTTATCTGTGGCAGTTACTAAGGTTAGTCGTGATTTCATGAGCTCTACGATTTTCGATTGTTAAAAAAAATAAATCAAAGGATTTGTATTGAGTTTTGCGTAAAAAATAAAATAAAGTGTTACAAAGTGTGCAAAATGTTAACAAAAGCCTATGGTGAGTCTGCTGTGAAAAAAGCAAGTGTTTACGAGTGGCAGAAGCGTTTCCAAAATGGCCGTGAAGACGTTGAAGATGACAAATGCCCCGGACGCCCCGGCACTTCAACAACTGATGAAAACATGAAAAAAGTAAAAGCAATGGTTATGAATGATCGCCGAATCACAATCAGAGAAGTTGCTGATGATGTTGGCATATCTAACGGCTCATGCCATGACATTTTTGCGAAAATTTTGGGTATGAAAGGCGTGGCAACAAAATTTGTCCCAAAATTGTTGAATTTTGAACAAAAACATCGTTGCTTATTCGTCATTTTTGGCAAAAAAAAAACACTGTAATGATGCACCAACCTCCATATTCGCCAGACATGGCCCCTTGTGACTTTTTCCTTTTTCCAAAAATCAATAGAATCTTAAACGGTCGTCGTTTTATAAGCATAGATAACATCAAAAGTGCATCTCTGAAAGAGCTCAAAGCTATCCAAAAGATCAAGTTCCAGAAGTGTTTTGAGGATTGGAAAAAGCGCTGACATAAGTGCATAATATCTAGTGGGGACTACTTTGAAAGGGATAACATCGATGTAGATGTATAAATAAGTACTCTTCTCAAAAAACGAGAATTCCGGGTATTTTTTTAACACACCTCGTACTACATGCCCCATACAACTACGACGTGACATACCTTATCCCCGAAACATTATTCGAAGCAGTAGTCGCAGCATTAAGGGTTAAAAACAAAAAAAGCCTACGCTACGCTGCACCAGAAACCCCACATGCGTACATACACATGGCCTAAACGAACAGAGAAGACGAAAAAAATCTGACCTATATCTACAACCAAACAGATGTAGCAATCATGTTTCAATGGAATAGAGATATCCACATTTATAGCCCCAGCACATATTGTGATAAATAAAAACATTTTTCGAAAAAATGCAGGATATTAATAGCCGATGAGAGTAACAGAAAAATTTTGATTCTGAACCAAATGAAAGTGGCATACCTCCAACAAACAACAACCATGTAATCAGATACACAGCTCATACACAGAGTAAGGACGAAGGTTACGTACACTGCAAGTGTAAAAACCATGGCACGAGCGAGTGTTACACGATGGTAAGAGTAGTACACCGTGAAAGGAAAGATAAATCGCAATAAAGTGCAAGAGCCAATAATTTTCCCTTTATAAAGTGAAATGAATAGCAATGAATTTAGATCAAGCAACGATATAACTTGTTACTATAATTATCAGTAAAGCTGTTGTATTAACCGAAATTACCAACAAAATGCAGTATACATACAAAAACAGACAAGCAAGTCATCACCATGAGAGCAAGGTTCTCGGTAAAACTTAAACAGCAAATGCGAGCCGAATCGTATAAATTATTCTATCAAGTCATTACAAAAATTTTCTGGTTACTATATAGCTTAGATCATACCTAAACACGCGGGACCGCACGGGAGGAGACGCTGAAGAATCGAAACAGACTTTCAGCTGTATAATCAGATAAAAGTCGGCACATACAATCAACGATTATTTTAGAACAAGATTCTGAGAAATCTAACAGCCACATGATATATAACAGCTGTATACCTGTAAAGAAGTTTCCTACAAGTCCAGATGTATAAGAACGACGTACATCAAACAGCGTTCTTGGATCAAGAAAGATATTACTGATACAATGGAATGCCCATGGGATACTACAATTCTCTAAACAGATGTAAGAACGTCATAGCATTGGCATAAGCATTATCAGGACTACCGGGTCATAGAATCGTAATATATATATAGACAACACTACAAGCGTATAAAGAAAACATAGCCCAGCTGCAAATAAACATACTATTCATACGGCCAGAGAGCGGAAATTTTACAGTGGAACCGAAAAAAAACCGATCTCCCAAAAAAAAGATAAAAGTACTAGAACATGTTGTTGGACACAGATAATTCAAAACAATGCCTTAAAAAATTGTGGCGGTAAGAAAATATCGAAGATAGAATAATTGATGGAGAAAAAAAATTTTTTTTTTGGCTTGCAGGGTATTAACGACCATTTATAAAAGACTACGCAAAAATAGATCAACCCCTCTAAAACTAACAGAAAAGACTTGAGAGTTCAGATGTGGTGACATAGAAAAGCCAGGATTTATAAAATTTAAAGGCTCTCTGAGTAGCGAGCCAGTACAGACAGCCCTGAATAAAAATAGACCATTTATAATGCAAGAGACGCACCCGACTTTGCAATCGAAGCAATTTTAAGCCAAGAAGAAATAGAAAAATTCTATGAATGTTAATACTCATTCCGCTTTTCAAACGGCAGTAAACTCCGCTACTCGACGTACGACAAAGAATTACTAGCCATAGTTTATGCGAATACACTATTCAGACCATACTTGTACGGTCGTACATATATTGTCGTTGATGACCATAAGTTTCTAAAGCCATTTGATACGTCTAAAAAATTAGTTTTGCGCAACACAAAAAAAAACTAAATTGTATACATCAGGAATAAAGTAGGCAAAGTGGCGTGAAAGTTACAAGCACACTAGTAATACAGCTGGACGCCGTACAAGTAAACTAATTCATGCTCGGAAATGCCAACTAATCACACTACAACTTAGAATATATTCCTGGAAAACAGGTGGTAGCACGTATTGACATCAGATCAGACAAAATTGAAACACAAAGTATTCTCCAGACCCATCTATGCAGACCAAAAAGTCGACAAAATCAGCATCTTACTACAGATTATATAGTTGCTCCTCTTAGGTCTTTGGAAGCGTCTAGAATCTCGTCAACGCACATATGTCTACCGACACAATCTATAATATGGTGCCCAAAAAATTAAAACTTTCAATTTTCAAAAATTTTTGAGGTTAAAGACATCCATTATTTCATTGGAATACCTTGTAAAAGGAGTCATTTGATAAATGAAATAGTTTTTTTCAACAATTGTAACATATTTTCAAATTAGTATTAAACGATTCTAGTATTGCTGAAAAATTTTCTCTTCGAAGAAACGAGCGTGATACAATCACAAGCATTGTGGCATGCAGAGGTGGTTTCCCTATAAGTATTTTAACTTTATAAACTATGTCCTAACATGAAAAATAAGCAAGAAATACGTACTTTAAACAAAAACTTCTTCACTTAAATAGATCAAGTTATTACTAAAACTAAAAAAAAAAAATACAAAAGGGAGCATTTAGCAATAATAAATAGAACTTGCATCCAGTAGTACCTGCAAGCCTACTTTATAGCGTCGATTAAAAAAAACGGAAAATGAAAATGTAGCGAAAAAAACTTCGAGCCTGAAACCTATAAGGTGGTTAACAATGAGACAAATGGATGTAGGGACGAGGAAAAACAGATAAACAGAAAGCGAATGACGAGTAAAAGAAGAAAAGTGAATAAATGAAGAAAAATCACAGAGAGCGAGCAAAAAAAATGCATCATGTCTCTACATCTACTCGACGCTACAAATAAATCTTACTTGATTACGTTGGTAAGCGGCAGAGAAGAAAGTTAGGGCCTAAAAAGCGCTAAAATAGTACGAAGCTACAACAGCTGTAGTGAAGAAGGAAAGAGTTTAAATAGTATGAGCACTTTTGAAAAATATAGGGTATGTAGGACAAGACTACTACGAGACGCCCTACCATTGTTTCTAGAAGATGGCTTTGGCCTTATCTAGCTTGAGGAAATGAAGAAAGTCGACAATCACACGATTAGATATATAGATAATCTAATGTTTTGCAAAATAACAGATAATCCCCTTAACACAGAGACCATAGATGCACTGTAAAAGCGTGGTAACGTAAAGAACGTATATGTTATAGGCATGTACGTAAAGACACACTTCAACGATTCAGCACTACAACCAGATATAAGACGAAGCTTTAACGCCGAAAAAGCTCTCGTTATGATAAATAATTTTAAAAAAATGGGAATGGTAATCGTCCTAGCAACACTTAATCTTTACCATGTATAGTAGAACATTTTGAGGACCTATTAAAAGATCTTATTATAACGGCTACACTATACACAGATAACCCATCTAGAATTTTAAATAGTAACATTAAGCAACGATTAGAGGCATCAAAAAATTATAAGGTATAATCTTAAAGGACTTTTGCTGGTAAAGAGTCAGACAATTCATACTCGCCTGTGCATCGTGCCAAACAAAATGCTTACAAGAATAGAGACAAGACACAAAATGGTAATAAATGGCATAATAAGAAGACCGTTTCATGCTATTTTCATAGAATTGTACGAGTTAGTTAGCAAACCTAAAGCAGTTGATACTACATCCATACTTTAAGTATAGGAATGGTGGACAAAATACATAAATTTTGTGCCCGTCCAGCGACCGACTGCTAAATAAGTGGTCAGAGCCCTTACCGACAATTTCATACCTCACGTTAAAGCACTAACAAAATAATTATCAGATAGAAAAATCTTCTTTATTTATAAAACCGTTGAACAGTTAGCAAGAGTTTTTAGCTTTAAAAAAAATTGGGAGTATGGTTAACCATCGTTCCGGTCAAGCCGAGCACTTGCCGAACGCGGGAATCTTTATTTATTTTGTTTAGGAGCTTACGGAGGAAATGACTTAGATAAAAAAAAAACTTGTTGTTTTAGCGGCTTAGAGTTCGGTAGCGTTTAATTTTAGTATAGCGTATGAGTGTATAACAGCGGCTGCTCGAGCAAATAGGTGTTTACTTGTAGCAGGTTCAGACTCATCTGATTCATACTTTATAGCGTAGATAATATTCAAATATGTACAAACTTATGTACTAGGGATTTTCCATACTTATACAATATATACATGAATTTCATTTACAGCAAAGAGTTACAATATAATAGTAGACATAAGAAAAGTAAAAGTTGAGCTTATATTTGGAAATCAAAGTAAAAGTATTATCAAAGCAAATATATCACTGCGAAAGTGAGAAGCCGTTTAAAAGATAAAGTTCAAACTTAAATATATGTACAGCAATCGTTATAATTTCTAAGAATTGTAGCTATAAAATTGAATGAAAAATACTAAACTAAAATGAAATTAAAAATGAAATCTAAAAGTTCACGTTTGGCGTGAACATTCCGCCCTCCCTTTTGTTAAAAATAAAATTATGATGCGAAGTCATCCTGGCAAAGCTTGATGACGAAATTGATGGCAGCTTAGATGGCCTGATTGGCCCGGGCAGAATCCACCCGAACGTAGTCTGCTGGGTGATGGGTGCATCGGGGCGTTAAGGCTGACGTAGACCAGGTCAAAGGATCTAAGCGTATACTGCAGCACATAATAACAGTTCGATCGGCTCACTAGATGGCGAGTCTAGACGGTCAGCTAGCTACAGGTCGCGTAGATGAGGCCAGCCGTCGGCAGGCCGATGCACTCGTGGTTGAGATGACGTCACTGTTTTGAGCAACAGCACGTCAACACCAAGAGACAACGGTGTACAGCAAGACTTAACGGTGACCTTTTTTCGGCCAAGGGTTGCTGCAGGATGGACTTCACCCACTCCGTCTATCGACACACAAGCAGGGGCGCGTGGAAGCTGCAGCGTGTTAGCCAATCGCTGCGACAGGAACGAACACTGTGACCCCTGGTCGATCAGTGCGCGAGCACGATGTTCCTGGCCGTAGGTTCCGACGAAATTCTTCTATGCTGTCGGCAGTAATGCTGGTGAAAAATACATTGTTTGGCTTACCAAGACGTTGAGGGGCTCATCGGATTGAATCGGTGCAGAAGCGTTCGCTAGGACTACAGTTGCAAGAGTGTTTGTCGAGGCATCAACGTAGATGGAAGTGTGATGCTTGGCCCCACAAACGAAATAAGACTTCCTGGAGCGACAGCTTGAAGCAACGTGTTAACATACGTTGTTCTTACACAACTGCTTCTCGACGACAAAATCTCTCCTTTGGGCTGGAGTCTTGGATTTGAAGGCGTCGCACGTCCAAAGCTGATGACGCAAGGAGCAGACAGGACATGCTGGCACCTTAGATACCGATGATGCTTTGTGGGCGTGCATGCCCGTCGAGCGCTGCCCCTTCCCATTGCTCAAGGCTACGCTTGACAGCGTCAGGATGCTTTCCTCGAGAAATTCAGTCAGCTGACTGAATGCAGCTAGCTCTCTTGAAATTCCGTGCGAGTTTTCCCAATAACGACGAGACGTGGCATCCAGTCTACTAGCAATGATAAGGACAAGGATGTCATCAGAGTTAGTAGGCCGTTTCAAATGTTTTTGGCCCTTGATGAAGTTCTTGACCGTTAAGAGCACTCGACAAAGCTCTACCGCACTCTCACCGCTGACGCTCTGAATCGAAAAATAGCTTTTTAAGAGCACGTCAACTTGCACGTGTGGCACCCTATAAACGTCCTTCAGTGCATCCCAAGTTCTTTGAAAATTGTCGCCCTCGAGAGTAATGTTGCGGACAAGCTCGTCGGTGTCTCCAGCAAGACTCGTTTTCAAATAAAACGGTTTTTTTACATTGTTTAACGACAAGCTTGAGGAGACACTGGGAACAAACAAATCACGGAACTCTAGGCAAAGCTTGTAGTCACCTGCGAAGGTCGGCAACTTGATCTCAGGCAGCTTCCGTGATGATGATTATGTAAGTGCTGGAGAAGCTTGAGACGATGACACGGCAGTCAGAAGAGTCGGCGCAGGGTACTTCTCGAAAAGCGACAGCATGGTAGCAAGACCGGTCAGGTAAGTCTTCTCGGTCTCGGCATGAACATCGTCGGTGGTGTAAGTCTCCTTGCCTAAATCGTCTTCTAGGCGGAGAAGAGCAAGATGGTTGGCCTTAAAGTCATTCCAGTTAATTGTTTAGTTGCTCAGGCGAACAGTGATAACAGCATTTGAAAGGTTTGCTGTGCCAAGCGTTTGCGAATTTGTGTAAGCATTTGTGATTGCTTTCTGCAGATCTCCTTGCCGTGCTATAAGCATTTAAGCTGTAGTTTCCATGCCACCCGCCGTGAAAAACGTAACACAAAAGTCAATGTCCACATAGCTCACGGCACATGCACTGGTACACACACGATAGTCACGGAACTGCACTTAGTGTTTACTTGTCGAAAAATCAAGGTCACTAACGTAATCCCGAACCACGCTCTGCTACCAAAAATGTTCCGGTCAAGCCAAACACTTGACAAACGCAGAGATCTTTATTTATTTTGTTCAGAAACTTACGGAGGAAGAGACTTGCTTAAAAATGAAAATTTGTTGTCTTAGTGGTTTAGAATTTAGTAGCGTTTGGTTGTAGTATAGCGGATAAGTGCAAAAAAGCGGTTACTCGAGTAAATAGGAGTTTACTCGTACCAGGATAAGACAGATCTGATACATACTTTATACCTTAGATAATATTGAGATATGTAGAAATTTATATACTAAAGAATTTCCATACTTATACAATATATACATACATTTGACTTACAGCAAAGAGTTAAAATATAATAGTAGAGGTGAGAAAAGTGAAAGTTGAACTGATGCTTTGAAATCAAAGTAAAAGTGTTATTCAAAAAAAAATTTATTATTGCGAAACTGAGAAGCCGTTTAAAATATAAAGTTTGAACTTAAATATATATACAGCAATCGTACCAAATTCCAAGAATTGTAGCTATAAAATTGAATGGAAAATACTACACCGAAATGAAATTAAAAATTAGATCTAAAAGTTCACGTTTGGCGTAAACAACCATCCCCAACGGATCGGTATAGAATAACGCACAAATTATGGCTTGACCGGATAATTCAAAGGTGGATCTTAATAAAGCTGGAAACTAAGATGAGTTGTGTCTGCTGGTCATGTTGGCTTACAGAACCTCAGAATACGAAAGCACAAGCTACACACCATACGAACTTATGCTCGGCTCACGTACAAAACTATCATCAAGCTTGAAACACAAAAAGAGCGGAAAGACCTGCCATAAACTATAAACTTTAATTACATAGGCACTTACGTAGTTAATAACACTGGCAGGAATGACTCTGGTACAAAGTAAATACTGCTGTTACAATAAAAAGTTGGACACGAAATTCGTCATAAAAGTTGAGATAGTCTATAATTTAGAAGAACTATAAAAAGGATATATGCTATCTAATACAAAGGACCGTACGAAATTAGAGAAATATATTATACGACTTTTAGCATAGAACCGTAGAGCGACAAAAGAGTAGGCTATACCCACGTAGACGAGAGCAAGAGGACATGCATTCTAAATGCTCCACTGCAAGAGAAAAAAAGACAGGAAACAAAAAAAAAGTAAGAAAAGAATAATGATGTAGTAAGTCAGAACCAACAAAAACACCTCACATTTTGGACGCTTTACTTCGTCTGGTAGCATAAACTACTGTCTTTTTCTTTAGGCTCTCGAACGCGCATTTATTACAAATCATTATTTTGCGGCCTTTGCACGTGCCACTGACTACGTATGGTTATAATAATTTTAATATTTATTCTAATATGTGACTAGATGCAAGGTTTACATATTCACATTTTACTTTCATGGTTAATAGTAAATTTGATAAGAAAATATATAAGACTATATAAATTTATTTTACAATCTGCTTACAAACATCCTGTTCTGCAATAACGATTGTTTTACTGTTAGTTTCAGTTTGCACTTTATGTGTGATAGGTAATAAAATACTGTAATTTTATAGATGTAATAGCGTTTATGTAAGTAGTGTATCAAGAATGGCATTTGCATTTCATAAAACTCTTGAGCTTACCTATGATATAGTCATTGATTAAGTAAGATCTATTATGCTGATGTATGAGGGTAAGTGTATACATATACATCGTTTACATTGTTTTAAGAGGTAACACTTTGAAAAAGATATCGTGAAATTTCATGTAGACATTCTGCGTGTAATTAAAAATGGAAAACGTTTATTTATCTACTTTACACTCAGTTATACAGTAGAAGAAGAATCACAGATAATATTTTTTTATAATATAGTCGAGCTCAATTTGAAAAATCGCGAACCTAAACCACTCCCTTCATTATAACGTAGATGAAAAATTTATTGAGATTCAAGCGCAGGTTGCAATACTCTAATAAAAAGATATTTTTGCTTGATGACGTGTTTAAGAATCAGCAACGATTTCTAAATACTTTACAGCAAAATTATTCATTCTCATATTTATGAATGAATAAAATGAATACATAAAGAACTACGGCTAAAGGAAATCTTTTTACATTTTGATCATACAATATACGGTATCTATAATTTTGTTCAATATATGACAATCCAGCATACAGAAATATTTAATTTGTACATTCTGTGGATCCTTAAGATCTTACTATGATGTTGAGATATTGGAATTTGTAAAAAAGTAAGAAAATAGTCATAGTTTTACATCTGATCTGTGATTTCTATTAATATTATCATAAACATATACAAAAATAATTTGGTGCTAACAATTTACACGAGATAATAAAATGAAAGAAGTGGTATACTCCTTTTTTATAAAAATACAACCTAAAGATAAGAAATAATGGTTACGTTGTCAGGTCAGCCAAAACCTCCCCATTTGTACGTCTAAAATTTTTATTCTTCTTAAGTATACCCGAAAAAATTTATGTTGTATCTTGCTTTTCCTTATAATTTATGGTATCTCGTAATGTTTTAAAATAAAGGCCAAACCAGACTATTATCATATATATAGTGAACGTTTATACTCATATGTCTAGCACGGTAAAGTATTTTCTTATCTTTGGTTCATTCGATTATTGCAAATATAGCTACAATACAAATCAATTTTCGTCAGGTTGTCGTATTCATAAGATTATTGTTAACGGCATTATTCTATTATTCCTATGGATAACTGTAAAAAATTGTTTTGTCCTTTTTTGTTTTATGTTCAAGATAGGGTACTTTTCTTTTTAAATTCGAATTATGAATTGTTATGCGTATATCTACACTTACAATGAATAAGTGATTTTTTCCTTGCATTATTCTATAGACAAGCATACAGCACTAATTATCAGAAAGAAGGATACAAAAACGCTAAAAAAAAGAGGCAATAGAGTAAGGTCTGAAAGCAGCACTCATGATACAAATACAACAAGGTACGTATCTATACTATAAAATCGGGCAGCGACACGGGCGCCGTGCGCATCTATAAAGACATATATACATACATATATATTAGTGGGACTCTGCCCCCTCCATGCTCTGCAGGCCAGCACCCTTATTTTAATGTTCTTATTTTTACATCTAAATATTAATTAGAGTAATTTATAAAAACAAAAAATTTTTGGCAGAGATCTGCGTAAAAAAATTGAGAACCCGAGCGATTTTATACAAATTTGCTTATAAATCGAAAAAATCGTCAGTTTGGAGGACTTACGTACGAATGAAAAAAAGCGCTAAAAAACGTACTAATTTAAAAAAGCACTAGGAAACGTACTAATTCTATAAAGCACTGAGAAACGTACTGTTCGGCTGAGCGGTAACAAACGTACCGATTCGGTCGAAGGATAAGAAACGTACTGATTCGTCCGGGTGGTAAGAAACGTGCCAATTCGGTCGAGCGGTAAAAAACGTACCAAGTCGGTCGAGAGGTAAAAAACGTACTAATTTGGCAAATTGGTAAGAAAATTTCTTGGTGCTCGGCTGAATCGGTACGTTTCTTACCGCTCGGCCGAATTAGTACGTTTATTATCGCTCAACCGAGTTGGTAGGATTCTTACTACCTGGCAAAATTGGTACGATTCTTAGCACTTTTTTTAATTGGTACGTATTTTAGCACTTTTTCGAATTTGTACGTTTTTTAGCGCTTTTTTGAATTGGTACGCTATTTCTCCTAACTGGCAAAATATAGTCTATATGTAAAATAAGTGTTCTGATTTAGCAAGTAGCTACTACTTATTTTATAATGATAATGACTGTAATTAGTATTCAAGTTGAATATTAATACGAATGTATATGTATACATTATTTATGTGATCATTTTTATTACAGAAATCATCAAAAGCTTTTTTTGGGCTATTTTTTAACATTTTAGTATCAATCATAAATATAAGTTTATATTAAGGTATAACTCTAATATTCTTACTCAAACTTAGTAAATGTAAATTTTCCAAAAAATTGTTTATTGATTTTTAATATAGATTTTTATGTACTTCTACATTTTCTTTTTATGTGTCCACACTATTAAAAATTTATATTCCTTGATATAAGTTCTCATTTTATTTTTGATAGGATATAATATGTAATTGATTAATGATACGACAACATCTCAGGAACTCTCTTCACATGGACATAAAAGTTTTATTTATAACGCATAATATATCATCAATCTTTTAATCTTCGCTCTGTACTGCATTATTTACCTGCTAAATAATGTCTTATACAGTAACATAAATCATCTTCCTTCTGACTATAACTCAATTATCCTTGAATCCTGTATTTCTGACTGATATAATTAATATCATTCAATTTGCTGTTTCTTTTCCTCTTTACATAGCAATTTGTGTTTGAAATTCTTAACATTTCGATATTCTATCGGAAAAAAAAATAGAACAGTAACTTTTTACAATAACAACTGTTAAGGTGACTATGACTTGTATTGGCGGTGTGAAACTGAGATACGGATTTTATTGTAAGGTGTGTCAATGAGGTTGGGTTGATAGTGTGTAGGTAATTCTAGACGCTGAAATCGTATTTTAAATTAAACGGGCGTTGCACATACAGTTAATGTGGAATTTATAATCTTTTTGTTGCGATTTTCTTTTTATTTTGAGTAATTGTGTATGTATACTTATTAGATAACTTAATCAAACTGTTTTTCCAATATATATATATTATGATCATAGTAAAAGATGTCTAAAATTTCAATGATTTCTCTGAGCGTCCGATTGATTTCCGTGCCTAATATTTAAATATTGAGAGTCACGTCAAAGATAAAGTCATGATTCAATTCTTTTGCATGTATTTTCACATGTTTGTTATCATCGATATGTGAAAAGTGGTACGTGGAGCATGAGGCACTTGCGTGAAAAGAAGGTACACCAATTATAATTACACTTTGTAAATATATGTATACATTTATACACAAATAAATGTTGATAAGTTTTGGCTACTTTTCATAAACATATAGTTAGCAGGTGTCACAATCTATATAAAGAATGGCTTGCAGCCCTGAAGGCGCCTCGAAACAATGGAGACGAGATATAGGCTGCAACTTTAATAAAAGATGTTTTGCTCAAGAAAAAGGTAGTGGATTTAAACTATTGATATACTCTACAATCATTTTCTGACGTATAAATCAAGCAAGTCGAGAGAGATACGAGGAGCTAGTATTATAAGGAATCATTTTCCTTATTTCTATGCACTGCCAATATTAGGAAAAAGTCTACATTGCCTATATTTAAAAAAATCTTTTTTTATGAGTAAAAATTATCAACAGCCATATAAAAACCTTACATTTTTAATTATAAGTAATAATATCTCTATTTTTTGGTACTATTTAGGCATAATCTGCTGTCATACATTTTTCCGCAAGATGCTTTATTTATACGTAACAAATTAAAAAACTTATTAAAAAACGCTTTTAAAACTTCACGTAACTCGTTATTGTGTGATTTCCTAATATTTAAAAATCTGTAACTATTGAACAAATTATAAATCGGAAAAACAACAGCATGATATAAAGGGTTTAGTTTAAGCTTTGTTTCACGCTCAATAAAAGCTTTCTATGTTGCTAGCTCCTGGAGCTTTGACCATTTAAATTATTGCTAAAATTGATAAGATTTATAAATTATTCAGGGATTTTAAAAGTCATATAATTTCTGTTTAGCACAATTTCTTGATGAAAACTTTCTTGTTTCCTAACTCTTAAACAACATTAATCGCTTTGGAAAATGAAATGAATTTGATAGCTATTATTTTTAAGCGTATCCCTGTGATTTTCATAAAATTCTAGAGATGGCTGTTTTTATTGAAGCAGAAAGAAATACAACAGCTCCTAACAATACCTAAAAGCTTACAAGATCGGCTTATTTTTAAGCTTGATACTAAAGAGCCTTAAATAACTTTTGCTCAAAACGTTGTGCTATATATTTGTAACATAATACTTTCAATTCCTTTATTCGTAAAAGTCCATTTCACTCGTGATTATTGTACAAATTAATCATTAACCCTTCTTTTTCAAGTTCAGTGGTATTAGTCATATGCGTACAAACGCGAGCAGCCAAAGAGATCTTATAAAAATTGGCTTTAAATTCAAACAAATCTAGTCAACACATAAAATAAGTTCCCTGATTTATCACAGTAAGGTTACTCATATAATACTGATAATGAATCTAATTACTATTCAAGGTTAATATTGATATACAACCATATAAATATGTATGTAAAATGTAGGCAATCATTATCATAACAGAAACAAACGGGAGCCATTTTGTATCTATTTTTGAAAATTTTAGAATCGAATATATATATAAGTTGATAATAGGATATCATAATGAAATTCTTACTGGATATGAAGAAATAAACATTTCTTATTTGATTGTTTGTTCATTTTTAATATAGATTTTTATAATCTTCTACATTTTCTGTTATTGTTCCATGATTATTATTAATGCATACACCCTCAAATCAATACCAATGGTATTTTAAATAAATATAATACGAACTTGATTAAAAATACTGCAACATGCAAGAATTTCTCATTTTATTGACATAATATTATAATTTATACCGCAAACATATCATTTAACTTACTATTCTCACTCGGTAGTGCCCTACATTCCTACATTTTTATCTTAAACATTAAGATAAATATTTTTCCTCCTGCATTTGTCACGATTATCTTTTAATTCTATACTTCTGATTTAAATTATTTTTTTTTTTTCTTTGCAGTTTCATTTCCTCTTAAAATAGACATATGTGATTTACAATTCTGTCTTTCTCTTATTGCAGAGCGTATGCAGAACATATATGTTTTTCTTAGCGCTATTTTTTTACAGACTATAGCGTTGTTAATTTTCATATAGTTTCTCTGTATTTCCTAAGTGACAGAAAGTACAAAAATTGCCTCAGCCGATGGTACTTTACATCGTTTTGGCAGGGTATTGGTTAAAGTTATCAACTAGCAATAGTCGCACCTTGGTAAAAACTTTATTGGTTACAATATCGCCACTGTGCAAGGAGGTTTAAGCCCAACTCCATGCTTGGAATCTGCCTTCTAAGGTTACTTTATTTTCATTTCTCTATTTTATACGCAAGAGTCTGCTAGGTATCTGCTATATAAATCTATCATCTAGTCTATGAAAATAATTTTTTAATTCAAACTTTATAGTTAAGCTCTTTTGCTTAAGATTAAAATTGATTTTTCTGCCCTTTGCATTGTACAAGTCGTTTTTTCTGCGTGCCACGAAACTTTTTTGTTAAGAACCATACTCCTGGGTCTATGTCCTCGTCTTCAACTTCTAGTGCCTCTAATTTAAATTAACCATACCGGTTTCCATCTAATCATTTTTTTTTTTAATTCTAACATTTTGTTATTACGAACAAAATTTTCCGACTTAAGTCATTGTTAAAATTTGTAAACAAAATTTGAAAAATTTTTTAAAGACTTAAAATGTGTTATATTAAAGTAATTCATTATTTTTCTTGAGGTATTCTTTAATTTAATTAAATACTTATGGTTAATCTTTTTCTAATTTCTGAAGTAATCTATCAAAGATGTATACATTAAGACATCAGACGTTAGACAAATCTTTATTTTTAAAAGCTTATTAGTATAAAAAATAAAAAAATTTTTAAATTAACTAAAGAATTATTAAAAAAATTAAATCAGCCTGATTAGTATTTGTTCAAAATTAAAATTTTTTTTATAATTATTAACAATCCTAATACAACCATCACGAATAAAATGCATCAGAAGACCTTTTTGATCTTTCTACTTA
Source organism: Copidosoma aretas (assembly GCA_030522625.1). Taxonomy (NCBI): domain Eukaryota; kingdom Metazoa; phylum Arthropoda; class Insecta; order Hymenoptera; family Encyrtidae; genus Copidosoma; species Copidosoma aretas. The sequence continues at coordinate 16,442 of JAPYYV010000945.1, forward strand.
AAATAAAAACATTTATTTACCGATGGATTATGACAGCGTTTTGGCTGTGCTGAAAGCAGATACATGTAATAAGATAAGACTTGATGTATTATATTTACATTCGAGAAATTATTTTTGCAGCTCATTTCACAAACTTCGATTAAAATTATTATATTTTTAATGTAAAATTTATTCAAAAACTTTTTTACATAAGTATGCCTTTTAGTGCATATGCCCCTTATAGTGTACTCTGTCTTACTTTATTATTACGCATGATTATTATTTTTTTTTTAAATGTAGACCATCTTCGTAAAACCAGATTGTTTACAAACAAACAGATTATCTACTAATCAGCAACCAGATGTGTGCCAAAATTTTTATTTATTTTGCATTTATTATTTCATGTTTTTAAGCTTTGAATTATGTACGGCTTAACGTATGGTTTTACATAAGAAATTGGATAAAGAATAACATTCTATATTTTACGGCGGGTTTTTTTCAAAAAATTATTTTAATTCGACTAAAATTGTATACTTTAATGAAATTCCTAGAACCTAAAAATTTATAAAAAGTGTGAATAAATTGTTTATATCCAAGAAACTAATAATGGAGTAAAAATTTACGATAAAGGAAACAAAAGTTTTTGGGGGAGCTTGGGGGTAGGTATGGGGAGGGTCTGGTGGGGAAAAAAAAAAGGGAGAAAAAATTGAGGAAAAAGGAAACAAGAGTTTTTGGGGGGGCTTGGGGGTGGGGAGGGGGGGGGTTGGGGGGGAAAAAAAAAAAGTGGGGAACGGGGGTGTTTTGTGGAGGGCTTGTTGCGTGCGAGGCACAGCCCAGGTCAGGTGCAAGGATTGGGATAGCATTGCGGGAAAATCAATGTACTAGCAAGTACTGGTCAAACTATATACATATATTTACGAAGGAGAAACAGGGTGCAAATTCCAGCTGCTCAGCAGCAACATGACTCGGAGTGCATATGGCGATAATTATTGGCAGTAGCTAAGGGCTTGTAGTTGCTTTTAATAGCTTGAAAGCTTGTATGCATCATGACAATTAGCGAGAGAACGGTAGCGTCGAACGTGTGCTTCATGTTCTTGCGGTTGGATAAGGATATTTTAAGTCTCGAAACTGCTGATAGAAGATTTGTGAAAGTCGACTGACATAGCAAGTCAGTTAGACATGATGTAATAGCTATTAGCGAGTGTGTGCTGCAACTTAAGCGATGTTAAAAAAAGCAGGTGTAGCGTACTTGTAAAGATTAATGCGTTTGTTGCTAATGCATATATGCAGGTAAAATATGCCGCTGGCATATGTAGCGAGTGGAAAAGCTGCAGTAAGAAGATTTTACGAATCGAGATGGATTCGTCATGCTAAATATAATGTATGAATTTCAAAGCAGAATAATCGAAGGGCGAGGGGTTCACTCTAATTATAGAGTGAAAATTAAAGCAGAACAGGTCGTGGTTAGAGGCGTTTACCAGACACAAGCAACCATACAGTACAGCAAGTGCACTCGTATGTCAAAGCGAGTCACGATATAGCGTTTATTTGATTAAGCATAGCGATTGCTAGTATACCATAGAGATTGCAAGTGCACGACTATGTAGCTGAGTAAAAAGCAGGTTGCGAAGAATGAGAAAAATCACAGCAAGCGTCACTGCAGTTAGGCAGACTGGGCTGCAAGTGCACAAGCTTAGCAAATGCAAACTGAAGCAAAGAAAGTCACAATGAGCGTCACTGGTCATAAGCAAATAGGCTGTGCTGCACGTGCACAAGCAAAGCAATAGAAGCAGAAGCAGAAGCAGATTTTGAAAAGCAAGCAAATTTACAGTGAGTGTAACTTGACTTGAGCAAACTATGCTGCAAGTGCACAGGTTGATATGGAGGCGAATTAAAGCAAGTTAAGTCGCAGTAAGTGTCACTGGACTTCTGTAAGTAGGCTGTACTGCAAGTGCCCAAGCCTATGGTAGAAACAGAATCACAATAAGGCCTTGACTGGATTGGAGCGAAGCGTTGGCTGCTACACTGTGCTGCATGTGCACAAATGTTGCAGTAAAAACCAGTTGTAAAGAACGAGTGAGTAGCAAGATTAAAAGACACCGGGAAGCGTCCGCTGTGTTCAAGCAAATGCAAATGTTGATCCGCTGGATCAACTTCTTGTGCTTCTTAAGAAGTACACACAAGCTGGACGCCATGACCCATCCAGTGCCGCGATAGAGTGCTCGTTCCCACAAGCTAAAGAATGTCGGAGCTAACGGCTGCCCGCCTTGATATGCTCAGAGAGAACGACCGCCTGCCTTAGCGAATCTAAAGGCAACGAGCACCCGAGCACACTGCACCCGCAGAACACTTACACGCACGAGACCAAAAGGTCACCGTACAACTTGAAGTCACTCACGACGCGTCGAGACCCTACCTTGCACCGACTGACTGTTCCGAGGAATCACGCTTTGCTACCAAATGTCTTGTGGAGAGCTTGTTGCGTGCGTAGCACAGCTCAAGTCAGGTGTAAGGATTAGGATGGAATTGCGGTTAAATAAATGTACTAGCAAATACTAGTCAAACTATATACGTATATTTACAAAGCAGAAGCAGTGTGCAAAAGCAAGCTGAGAGGAGCTTCCTCGTCAGCTGCCGTGAGTAAACTAACGGTGTAGCACAGAACACTAAGCAGAGAAATTTAAAAGCAAAGGCTATAGTGCCAAAGCAAAAGTAATTTTAGAAAGTTACATATCTAGCAAAGAAAAAATAGACAGTTGGTTATCATGGGCAAGAGACTTTGTTTTGAGTACACGTGCAGGTTCGTATAGCTATGGAAGTAAACGAAGCAAGCTGGTAAGCATAGCAATAGCGATATGAGAAGCAAATTTAAATAAAGCAGTTATTATAGCAATGAAATATTAGTTGAATGCAGCGCTGAGAAAAATCACGCAAATTATCTTCGTGTACTAAAGCATGTGTTAATTCTAAACTGAACAGGGGAGTAGGGGTTTAGCTTAGGGAGTTAACTCAATTTTTAGGGGGGGGGGGGGGGGCAAATGTCACGGCCCAAGGAACCGAAATTTACCTTTTAAAGCAAGGCGCGAGAGCCAACGGAAAAAGAAGGTACAGCCAGCTGTGCTAGCTGCCACCCACTTGAAATGCATAGATTTGACATTATCGGATAGGCTTACATCGCTGGTCCTCCTTCCCTTATGTAAATGCCTTTTCTTTCACACATCTCTACCAGCCCCGCTACTCCTTCTGGGATTTCCCTGTCCACTGAGTCAACACAATGTAACTATTTTCTCTCTTTCGAACGATAACATAGCAAGATACACAAAGGTGTTAGCAAGTCTTAATTTTTTCCAATCCACTATTTATCAAACTACGCTATAAATAGCTTTGTTGCACAGATATTTTTTTTTACTACAAATATATACTCATGATGCGATAAGAAGAACCAAAAAATATAGATACCCAAATGACTGGATGCTGCGACAACAGACTTTTCCCAGAGCAACAATGCATGCCGTAACCTTCGACACCAACACCAGAAACAAGTTGTTTCAAGCATAGATGATATACAGCAATAAGGTTGTCCCCACATCTAGTGAGGGACAGCACTAGTTCAGAATGAAACTTCCAGTAGGCTCACATTGTCAGTCCATTGTCCCCCCCCCCCCCCTTGATAAAGTAGACGATTAACCGCTTGCCCTCCGGACGATATCCATTAAAGAAACAAAGGCGGCTACGATAGACGAGCCACCATACTGGCAACAGAGGATCATCGGCAGGATATTTAGACTGAATTTAGGCTAGCATGAAACTAATCATTTTGTGTGAATCGATTGAAGGTAGTACCGTCGATACTGCCAAAGTCAAATGAGTGTAGACTCACCTAGCCTCTTTTTAATGCCTGGCAGAGTGCACCTATATAAACTACAATATAGCTGAAGTGCATCAATTCCAGACTGATATTTAAGACTACTATCCTTTACACGCACTTTATCGATGTTTTTAGAGATGCAAAACATTTCCAAAGTTTTTAAGTTATGCTCCATCTATTTTAGTCAAGACTTTGTGTGTGATTTTTGTACGATACCGATTTCAATCTAATATTTCATGAGATCACGTGCTAATTGCTTAAAAGTTAAAACATTCATCATTTCTTTCATATGCAGTCTAAGCACACAAAATATCAAAAGATATATGGATAAACAATAACGAATGTTTAGAATTTCACCAGTATCTGGTAGGCCAATGAATAAACGACAGTACTACCTTAATCTTGCTGCGGAAAAGGTAAAAAGTGTAATAAAGTATACAATATATTGTAATACATCCTACATATTAATGTATACTAAAGAAATTTATCTGTCCATGGTATTAGCAATACAGAGAGCATCACAACTAGGTTAACTGCCAACACCATTTGTTCGCTGGCACAACTGTTACACACAGGCAGCTTACGGCAAATATACAAACTGTTTCTTTGGAAAAACAAGACACAGTGAAAAAGAATAAAAAACCATTAAAAAACAAATTTTTACCCACCGATACAACTTTCATTCGAAACACCCTTCAAGAAAATGCCTTACAAGCACCTGTTACGAGGTTTCAACATCTTAACCCAGGAAAGCAATATATTGACTTTTTTGAATACTGCAAGACACTCTATTACAAATGTCACAACTTTTTCCGCAGGAAACATGTTTGAAGCGATCACCACAATTACAAGAAACAAATTGCTGCAGCAAATTGGAAAAAGCAAGCGAAGTAACTAAAACAAAGATCTTACGTATGTTTTACTCTATCCTACTAACCCATTAAGGAAAAAATTAGCGAACCTCAAGCAAAAATGAAACATCCTATGATTTACATGCACTAAGAAATTTCAAACACCACAAACACTCAAAAAAAGTAAAAGATGATGTATATACTCGTTTTATCTTGTTAAAATTCTAAAATAAGTGCGACGTAAAAAAGTTATGAATACGGATACTTATACATTTCTAGTTCTTTTGACATTTATTAGTTTTAATGTTAGTAAAAAGAATCCTTTTCAAAATGGGAAAGTAAAAAAAAGTAACATAGTGGCAATAATAGAATTAGAGAAACACAACACGATAAATAGAAAGATGTACAGTATGCAAATCGTAAAGGAAGGGCCACACTGCAGAGCACATAATTGTTATAAACCATATAAAAAATAAAATAATAAAAATTTCTTTCAACATAAATATTATGTAACAATAACAAATAAATTAGAGAGGAAGATAGATGATATAACTACATTCACCTGTTTTGCTCGGATCTGCCTTTTCCAATGAATAGGCCCCTTTTATTAATTTGTTAGACTACTTACAGGTAACGATTAGCGCTACCCAGGCTTTACACGCAACAAACTAACGTCGGATTATAACGTCACGCTAAGACCAATCATTATCCAGATGCAGGAATAACTAACACGTAGACGACAGCCTGATATAATAAATCAGAAGCATATGGCCAATAAATGGGAGAAAAAGGCCTAACAGCAATGAACTGCAATCGAAAAGACATTTTCCAATGTAAGACAGCCTTGCTACTACATTCTTGACAAGAATAATACACAAAATAATAAGATTGCAAAAAGAAAAGGATAATATTACTAACCATGCTACCACAACCGACAAAAATATCAGTTATATTGATAATATTATTGATAGCAACAATACTTACAATAATTTTAATTATATATTGGGACGCAGAAAACCTTAACATCCGACATCATTTACAATAATATTAATACAACACTATCTATACAGTAAATACACTATTTAAACAAAAGCACTTATACTGTTTCAGCAGTATCATAAAACGAAATCCAATATTCTTCATTGATTTAAAATTTGAATGTGTGCGACTAAGCGTATAAACTTATTATATATTCGATTACTAATTGAAATAATTTTTTTTAGAGTTGATAGAAAAAAGTTAATTTAATAATAATAATAATAATTATAATAATAATATACATAAAATAATAACAATAAGAGCATGAATGTAAAATCATGTTTTTTGAATAATACCACACCATAATTCCACCTAAAATAGTTTCATCCGTGATAAGCGATTAGTACGAGGGTATAACACTTAAGGTGAAAGAACCGATTATGATACAATGTCCGTGACTATAAAGCACTTAAAAAAAATTTTGTCTTTCTTAAATAATATGATATAAGTGTTACCCAAGATGATTTTTTAAGAACCCTATTTATTACTGCAGTAAAAATGACTAATAAATAAAATTAAATTCATGAATTCGTAAAAAAAATATAAGATGAGAAGCTAATAGATTTGGAAATACTGGACGATAGGTTACATTACAAGGTGGATGTGCTGTAGCGTATTTTATAGATTATGTTATGAAAAGAGTATTGTATATTACGAGAATAGTTGGACGTTTAGTTGAAACCTTGCTCAATGCGATTATTTAATTATTCTTTTGATAAATACATATTATTCAGTGTAAAATAAGTGTGTTTCATCAAGCGTACACTCGCTATAGAGATGTCCGTATATATGGAACATAAATGCGGTGTTTCATCTACCAGGGACACTGGAACACTATGTTTCTATTTGTAAAACGCCCAATTTGTAACAAATATGAGGGCTCGTAAGAATGCAATCATGAAATAATGTAATTTTACCCAACTTTTTATCAATCTCCGTCTATTGCACATTGAAATATGCGTGCATATTCCATGAAAATGAAGAATGCAAGATGTGACAATCCAACCTTTAAATGCTGTCTTACCGGAAAGCAATGCGCATCGGGCGGAGGAAAGGATTAGAGGTTGAACCACTCTGAAGTATTAGATATAGGTATAGAAAAATGTATAATAATCTAAATCATAATGTCTTGAGTTTATGTATTAAATTCTACAGTACAAACAATATTTTGTACATTTATTAATAAATTTAACATGTGCAATTAGAAATTCAACCGATCGGACGTAAAATATAAACCATAAACGCTTATTTATCCAGTTATCTTGAGTTTCATAAACCGGGACATACGTCATAAAAGAATGTGGACACGCACTAGGCTAGCGTTACATTGATACGGACATACGTAATACCCTAATGTATTTACTTTTTTATTTATTTGTCTGAATATTATGTGAGAAATAAAAATTTATTCTGATAATGCACATTTTTATCTATTAAAAACCAAATATTATCATAATGAAGGATCCTTAGACCCATTAAAAAAATTTACCAAGCTCTAGGTAACTCAGAACCGGTTTATAATTGAGTCATATTCCTTGTAACATAATGTAAATATTGTAACCGAATACCTTTATAAAAATATGATATAACCTTAGTACAGAATACGAATTTTTGCAGTTTCTCACAAATATCACGAATAAACAGCGTACATAAAAAAAACAATGTATATGCGGCACACATACCAAACTAGTCCTTGGTAGTAACACCAACCAGCAATAAAGATTACTTTCTCGTTTTCCTAACTTAAAACATAGCATACAACATAGATATTACAACACAAGAGACTGCTTAAACATTTATACTAAGTCGTGAAAGTGACTCCAAGGACGATGCCATCGCAGCGTCGGACGTGTCTCGTACAATATGCATTATATCCATCATTCGTTTTACTCTACGTTTCCAAAACATCTTTTTTTTAGTATTTTCTTGCTCTATTGCATTCAAGAGACTGACTTATAATGTAACTCTGTACAAATATTAGTAAGATTTTAGTGACACCAAATTTCTGTCTTATTTTCTTACCTCTTAAAAGTATCCGAATTTACAAAGTAAGGTATATATTCTTACTGATCTTGTTTGTTTCAGGTTGCAAAGCTCACGCAGACTTCTTTTTGAATCAGCAATACAAAAAGTACTTAAGAATACAAAATTATACGTATAGTATCACTAAGTCCCTTGATATTGTGCAGGCATTTATCAAGTTTCTACACGCATATTAAAATAAATCTTGTACGCTACTAATGTGCAGTACTGCCTATGACATCACGTATTAAACATTCATTAAAGCAATAAGGATCCAACAAAAAAGCTGGATTTATTTAAAACAGTTAGCTAAACTACAACCGTCAATTGATGGATAATTTATCTATATCATTCAGCTTTCTGGTGCCGAATCTTTAATTAACGGCACGAACTTTTCTACATTTTGATTTAGAGTTTTTGGAAGTTGATTTGGTCTCATGTAGTCTTACTTTCTTTGATGTCCCAGATAAATATATTTAAGACTTTAGGTGAAAATTCAGTTTTGAAGATTTCAAATGCTTTTAAAGGACTTCTGCTGAAACATACCAAAATTCACAGACCTGACTAGAAAAAGTGGACCTATCCTCTTGATTGTTTCCTGGAGAACCCCTTGCTCATAATTACTTAGCCTTGTAAAGGTATGATAACAAAGTTTTGTGTTCCTACTCTGATGTTCATAACACTATATTTGTCTCTAGTTAACTCTTTAAATCGTTAATTATTCGTGTTAGATTTGTCATTTGCTAATCAAAATTATTAGAAATAAGTAAATTTATGATTAAATATGCATGAAAATTAATTTTTAAGATACTTTTATTTACTTGAGCAAATCAATTATTGTACAAAAATGAACAAATTAGTCGATAGCATTGCATCCCTGTTAAACCAGTTTGACACAAATACAAAAGTACTTAAGGCTTTTGGGTTGCTATGTTGTATTCCTTTGAGAGAGAACAAGAAATTATGATGAATATGTAACAAGCACTTGCATAGTCTCAGCTTTTAGGTTACCTTGTGATTTTGAAAAGGTCAATGACTTCCTAGCCCCCCTGTTGGATTCGCTACTAAATATTTTTTCGAATGCATACATAACTTTTGTTAGGTCTATTAAAACTTCAATTTATCATTTCGAATAATCGATGTTCGAAATATTCAATAGTACAAAAAACAATCATTTCTTACGATACATTAAATATAATGACTATAAAAATAAAATGAACATTTTTTTGCACTGTTCAGGTTATTTAGTGATACTATTGCTATTTACAGAAAAAGATCTTGAGAAATAGTTTATTTTGGAGGTAACACGGTACCAGTAAAAACAGGATGTTTTGACATCGTATAATGTCCCTGAAAATCAGAGAAACAGTCAAAGTGGCAAGTTTGATCACAGATTGTATTATTGTACAGTTACAATTTTTTTACTGGCGTTTTTCAAGCATTAGGAGTTTTATAGTACGATTGTACTATCTTATCTGGTTTTAGGGCTTAGTGGTAAGAAGTAACCCTAAGTATATGCTGATTTTAATGTAAAACATGTCCAAAAGCCGCTAGACTTATCCTTACTTTGGAATTTACGTGAGCTTGCCTGTTAAGGAAGGGCCGAGGGGGGGTCAAGGGTTCGTAAATCTAATCTTACCATCTGATCTTACTTTTTTAGAGAAAAAAATGTTATGCTTTACAATCTTTGTTTAGTTAGGGGCCTGTAAATTAGAGATACATTACTCTATTATCCATATCATGTAGAAGCAATAATAAGGCAGAAATACTTAAATATAGATACACAAATCGATACGTACATATAAATATATATATATATATATTTTTCTTCTAACGTATATACATAACAATAAGAATGTGTCTTACAGCAAAAGATATGATAATATATTTTTTTCTTAGAAATAGTAAATTGCCACTTAGTTCTTTAAAAGACTAAAAAAAGTAATATTTGCTCACAGGAACACTAGCAGTTCAAGGAGATATTCGAGTTAATGGTGGTTTAGTTGATCCAACATTTATGCGGAAATATAGTGGTTTTATGCATCAAGAAGACCTTTTTATTCATTCAATGACTGTGACTGAACATTTGTGGTTCATGGTAATAATATAAAGAGTTCTTTATCAATAAATAATCTGCCTTAACATACAACATAAAGCTAGCCATGTTTCTCTCAACTGTTTTGATACTAATATTTTGACAGAGACAAGCATATATTAATCATATGTTCTAAAATATTTGTAGAAATTTAGATTGGCAAAAAGCAGCATAACATATTTCAGTGTAGCAAATTTAGTTACTTATTCGGATCGTACGCCAAATACTACCCCTATATGCTTTCATCCGAATTTTTTTGATCAACTTAAAGTACGTGATTTAAAAAAGATTTAAAAATTACTTACTTATACATTTTGATACATATTTAAATATTCGATGGGTATTATTGAAAGAATTACTTAGACATATTAAAGAGTTTTTAAGGGATACATAGTTTTCTTAGCTTACAAATAATAAGTCTGAATTTAACTTTTATCTTAAGATCTTTGATAAGTTAGTGGGTAAGTTCTCGCCAACTTTACTTTACAACGAAATAAAACTAATACAGGATAGGTTTGTAAAAAAACAATTAACGGCTACAAAGTGTCTGATATCCTCTTACTATGTAATTGATTCTGTGAGATATGAGTCGAAAGTTATTATACCTAACATCGTTATTAAAATTATTCTTAACAGAATCAATTCCACTCAATCTCTTAAGAATATCTATAACATGAATGTAAGTAATACTTTGTATCGGTGAGTGGAGTCGCATCTATTATCACGAAAAAATGCTGCCCGAGTCGGGAGAGAGTTCTCCAAACGAGTCGATCTGACGTATTATATCCCCAAATGGTCACACCTGGAACATTCTCTGCTCGAAACAGAGACAGTACACAGCAGTAACCTCTGTTTCAATATTCATTCTGTGCCTATGCTACTATTTGCTAATAATCGTAAGCTATTCAGTACTTTAGATACCACTTTAAATGTTTGTTTTTAACAAGATTACTTGGGTAAGGTACACGTTATTTAGTAAAAACATTGCATGTCTGTGAATTCCCGTGATGTATTTCTATACGTTTATGCAGACTAGAATACAAATATACAAAATATGTAATTGGAAGCTTAAAATAAGATCAATGTTAACTTAAGTAGAAGTATTTATTAATAAGATTAATCTTCACATGCACATTGGAAGTGTCTTGTCAAGGGTACCTAAAATGGTAGAACGCACTACTCATGACTAACTTGATCCCCTTATCGTAATGTTTAAGTACAATAGTCTATACTAGCTCGTTCCAAGCTATTGCAGCACTTTATAGAATCTTCATTCAAAGAGAGTTTGAGTAGTTTTTATAATGTTCATTATGATAGTTTTGGTCGAGCTGCGTCTAAACAGATGACTTTGCCGTGTTATTGACGTGATTTGACGCTAGCTCTGGATTCCTTATCTTTATCGGGTCGTCTGCGGAAATAAATCTTTTTCACAATATCGGTTAGAATACATTAAACTAAATTTATAAATGACATTAAAGCGAATTAGTTATTCTATCTATGGCGAGCTTATGATTATTTTTACGTTGTTCTATGCTAGGAGATAAGCAGACTCAAATAAAATGCAAATCAGATAATAATAAGTGATGATAAGTAATAAAATAAAAGATCGGTGAGCTGTGTATAACGCTCGCTGTCTTATCTTCCATGCTTGTCACAATTAATACAATACCTAATATTTGTGCAGTATTTTATATAAATTTATAATATAATATACTAGTGTAAAATTTTTATTCACAAATAGCGAACGTGTTTGCACATCAAGTGATGCAATATAATGGGAAAAAAGTCTCTATTGGATTTACAGTCTGTTACTATCTTATTGTACTATCTTATAAAGCTATAAACATAAAGCAGCGTAAGTATTATTTCCAACTACCCGATGATAACGCACTGATTCGTAACAATATGCAGAATAATTGCAATTCTAATTGAAAAAAAAAAATACAGAGATTCTGTACGATTAAAGGCAAGCATTAGGCAATATTACGTGCTGCATGACATACCTGTCCCAGTAGGAGTTAAAAAAAATTAGCATAAAATAAAATACAATTTTTTTTGCGTCGATATTATGCATAAGTTGTAAATTAGGAGGCCACTACCATTCTATCGAAATGCCTTTACATAATACTGTAGCATTCTTTAGAGCATAGTGTGCTAACTTCGATGTATAACTAATGAATAACAAAGATTGACAAAGTTAATCATTATGGATGTTCTTGAAACAATATAAATTTGATTTATATTTATGTCCGATTGCAAAATGATACTAACTACATATGTTACATATTAACTTAATAGCGCTTATCACCGCTTTCTTATTTCGAGAAAACCTTTATTGATAAAAGATTCAGAAGTTGTATTTAAAGACCTTGTGAGGTACTGCTTTTAAGCTTCAATGTAGACTATGGCAGCCCAAGAAGATGTCCCAAGAGTATTCTAACGCTGTCGAAAAAGTCCTGTATAGAGAGGATGTAAAAGCTGACGCTGACGCCACACAATGAACCATTTTGGATTTTTTTCAAAACCCATTATTTCTGAAGGTAAGATAGACTATTAATTTTATTTAACAAAATATCTCTTGACTTAGATACGAGAAAAAAAAAAAAAAAAAAAAATTACATCACATAAACAATTCACAAGTACGCCTCCACGTATACAAAACACAGCGTACTTACACTGCACATTCACCCAGATACACACCACAATAATGAGCTCCACCAACTCTATTCCGGCACCAGCCAGTCATCGAGCTTCGCCCAGACGTGTAAGAGCCACTCCACTCATCTCTTTGAGTAAGAGTTAGTCCCCAAATTTCTCCGTTATTTTCCTTCACCCCCTTTTCACCCTTAATTTCCTTGTCTTCTAGGGGGGCATAGTGCTTTGCACTGATCCCCATGCGAGGAGTTTAGTTTTAGTCGGTAGGTACTTGGGTGGATCCGACACTCCCTCCGGTCCAATGGGAGGACCGGGGGGGTCTTTTAAAGATTTCCCCTCCTCGCCCCTTTAAAACAAAGAAAAAAAAAAAAAAAAAAAGATACAAGGCAAAATATTTAGAACATAGCCACAAGCACTCCTATCATACAAAGATAGGTTAGTTTACCATTTTTTACGAGTCTCTTATAGTGTTTGCTATACGAGCTTCTTAAGATGTCGATTCTTACAATAATGACATTACTACATTACTCACATAAAAATGAATTTATTTTGAACTATTGATATTGAAAACACTGTATTTTATATAGCTAGCTGTTAGCCAAATATTTTTTTTTTTCTTAATTGAAAAACATACTAAGGAAGATCATTTGTTTTAATTTTTTCATCAAAGATTGTTTCATGAAGAATAGAGAAATAAATACAAAAAATTACGACAATTACTTATAACCGAACAATTAAGGTTACGTTATCAGTTTCTACGATTCATATTTTTTTGCATATACAAGGCATCCATTTTAAAGCATTAGGTTTTAAGATTTTGGCATAAAACTGTTTTAACATAGGAAAAGATTGAGAAAATATTTTTCTCATTGATGTAGGTGGATCCGATACGGTACATTATTTAAATATGATAAGGTAACCTTTGTTTTGAAAATCAATCAACAATATTTCTTAGTGCGTTTTTTAAATATTGGGCTTAGAGAAGGACAGATTTTGTTCACAGTGTGCCAAGTCAGATACCTCATTTCAAATAGAAAAACGATAAAAAGTTTTTCTTGCTACATCAATATCTTCTAAACAGCGATGTCATAATAATCTAAAGCCTTAAAAAGCTCGTGTGTCAAAATAAAGTTAAAAATCTGTATAAACTGGTGACGTTACCTTGATGTGTAAGTTAGAGGTAACTGTGGTAATGTTCTGAATGTTTTTCCTTATTTTTTATAAAAAAAAAGATGCATCTGATTTAAATCATGCGATACGGGTTCTAAAAAAAAATCTAAGATAGGTGACATAATTATTTGTGAAATAGTGCAGATAAAACGCACATGCTTTTCAATAATGATAGTATCACTGACATTTAAACTATGATTTATGGTAGTAAGATCGTGCATAAAATTATAACCTACTACAAGCACTCTGTAAAACAGTCATTACATGTAAAAAAAATGTTATTAAATGTTGAGTGTCCTTAGAAAAAATTTTTAGCAGCATTTAATAAACAGCTGATAGTGTCCGGATCAGAACTTGCTGTGGAAGCAGCCAATTAAGATTATTATGAAGGCTATGACTTAAAAAAATCTTCAGAGTGCTCTTGAAAATCGTACAACACTGCAGTCACAGCATGCTTTTATATCAAATAGTGGGCGATTCGATGTAGGAAAATTACTAAAATCTGTGGGAAGACAATTTTTTTTTGAAGTACAGAAACTGTTTATTAAGCGGCATGTTTAAAAATAAAATGTCATACTTGTAGCAGAGTCGCCAGAAAAATGAAATGACTATAAGATTGTAGAATATTGATATTATAACATGAATCATTAGTCCTATTTTATGCAACAGACTTTCACAAATAGTTTGAAACAAATTTACAGTGGCTTATTGCAAAAGACATTAAACAATCCAGAGAGCAAGATTCAACCTAAACTCTACGCTTTATTGTCAATTTTATTGCAAATGTAAAAAAATTTCACACAACAAACGGCAGTCCATATATTTAACTCCCCTTTTCATTAAAATTAGCTTGTATTAACGTGCAGAATGCATAATATAAGAAATCATACATGCATTATAATATTTTTGTAAGAAATTAAATCAGGTCTTACAACTCGCAAGCTTAAACGTAGATACCATTATAAAAGAACAATCTTCTCAGTGCAGCCTAGGCAAGTATCCTATTTCGTTCAACATGATCGTTAAACTTACTTTTTTGGGAAGTAAAAAATCATTCAAATATATTTTTTCTTTATCAGACAAGTAAAAAAAGGCCAGACTTTTTAACCTCCTATTATTATAAAGATATGCATAGTGATGCAAGGAAAAAACAAGACATAATGCGAAAATAAAAGTGATAACTAATAGATGATAGATTAAAAAAAGCGGTAGAAAATAAAGAATTACAAAATAGCCAAGACAGGGTTAGTAGTGCATACAATAATATAAATACGAAGTAATACTGTGCATCGATACAGAATTCGGTTTTTCTTGTAAGTAGTTCTTTAACGAATTATTATGATAATAAAATATATTTTGTGACCGTGTCTCTAGTACTTCATAAGTTATGGAAAGATAAAAACTTCTAAAGTTATGTGCGTTAAAATGTATTAAAGGCCTCTTTTACCTCCAGTGTGGGGCGCAAAAAAAAGCCGTTCCACTTTGAGGTTAGAAGCACGCAATGGCGTCTTATGTATTATGATTAAAAAATAAATTATCCTTGTCAATATTTATCAATTACTTTTTTCAGATGAACCTAATCAGTCTAAATATCTTACATGTATTATAAGATTGTTGGCTTTAATTTGGTTAAAATCTGAGAGATAATTGTAAAGAAATTTTTAAGTATAGGAGCTGGCTTAGTTGATTCTGCATTAAATCGCATGCAAAGCATAGAATAGTTATTTAATTTATTTCTTGATGTAAAGGGACCTTTAAGTCTTAAAACTATCACGAACGTTGAAAAAATATTCCTAAACGTGTGCATAAATTTTTGTTGAAATCTGAAAGATGGTTTAATAAGGTAGTAAATTTTTTTGACGTAAAAAAATTTGATGTCGTCTATAAAGTATGCAAAATTTAAATATTTAACACTAAACATACACAGAAGTAGGCAATTAGTAGAACAACATAAATAATTTGTTGTTAGATGTAGCGTCAAGAGCGTCCTTATGACACTCAATCTTGACAAGTATGGTCTGGACAAGATAATAAATTCAAATATAATACAGATACACGATTTATAGAAATAGTACAAGATCTAGCTTCAGACTTACAAAGCTAGTATAATATATAACTACGTACAGGGTTATGATCTGAGGAATGTGTCTTTTAATACTTATATATGTTGTACTCGTATATGCAGGGAAGCAACTAGAACTCAGAAAATTTTCTAAAACATTTAATTCTACTGAAACGATAGTATATCTACATTTCTTTTACTGCTACGTTTCTTGGTTCCAAAATAAAATAAAGATTTTGATTGTTTAAATATAAAGGTCTAGTTTATATCAAATATATCAATGTTAAGTATCGAGATTCCCGATCAATGCTATTACTTTTATATAATCATAGTACTGATAATGTGCACCTACTTATACAAGAACTTTTAACATATTTTTCTAGATGCATACAAATTATCCCAACACCGACAAAAAGAAAATTTTATTATTTTACGAAACGTGTTAAGATAACAAGTATTTACTTACTTTTTATTACCCTGTTTAGATTTTTACCATAGTCCGTTAAAAAGTTGGTATTGTACCTAAAGCGTTATAATATCATACACTAAAAAAAATAGAGGCCGCTGTAGCGCCGTATGTGTCGCAGAAGCAGCATTACTAGCTTTGGAGCAACAGATATGCCAAATCGGTGCACTGGCTGTACCGCTATTGTGGCTCGCGCGTGTAAAAAGCTACTACGCCACACATTAGGTGCTACCGTTGCTCTTAATAGGTTCTCTTACTGCACACATCGGCTCAGCCACTGCACCGGAGTGCGAGAATCTTGCTGTGCTACTATTCGGTATAGCTACTGCACGTTGCCTCTATTTTTTTCAGTATAGATAATGTTTATGATTTAGACAATGCGTATTGAACAAATTAGATTTATATGCTTTGGAAAAAATGTCTTTTGCTTATAAAACTATATAACTTTATTAGTAGGCAAACTTTAAGCATTTCAAAACAGTAAGCATTCCTGACCTAGCAACGGTCACGAAACCCTTTGGCTTAACATTTTTTATCCCAGAAATACTTGTTATTATAGCTCAAAATAAACCTACAAATCGAATTGTAAAGAACAACTATTAGAACTAAAATTATACTATTTTTTTTAGAGTATGCTTTGTTAAAAAAAAAAATTATAACTTAAATTATATAACGATTAAAAATTTTACTTTGGTATGCTCCTGATGGTAGCATGGATCCATGATACCATCGGAAGCAAGTTACGCGGGCTTACCTAACCATCAGTAGCATAGATCTCCATACTACATTTAATTTATCGCCACTGCTTGCCTGTAGAGTGCCAGCAGCATAAGGGTAGTGAGCTTCAAGATAGTGAGGAGACACCGATGGTACCGCTGCTGATTGGTTGCCTCATCCTATAAGATTAATACAGGCTTGCGTCCGCCATTTAAGGCTCCTGGATACATACAGATATACGAGACTGATGGCTTTGTCTCCTTACTCCCTCAAGGCTCACTATAAAAGGGTGCTGCCATGTTGCTACTGCAGCCAGCGCATAGCAGCTGCCCACTAATGCGTGTCTCTGCTGCACGTGATCTGCTCTGCTGACCGTTTTCCATAAAAGGTAAAGACGAATAATGTTACCCACATCGACTTTAGTATTTGTAACTGTACCCCCAATACCAAAATTTCTTTATTACGACTGAAAGACAAATCATGTATGCAGTGCCATATATCAGCTTATATTGCTTTACTCTCACCTCTAACCTTTCTTCATCAGGGCTAAGAGACGGATAACAGTGCCATACATCAGCCTTTATAGCTTTATTCCTACCACGACTCTACATAAATTTTTTTACATAACCACTCATCAGACTGTACAAATAAATGTGATTATGTAGAATTAGGCACTAGGCAGATGCGTTGGCGGGAAAATTGTCTTAAGATTCAAATTCTAGACGCACATCCACTGAGGCATTTTTCAATGGCTTATTTTTTTTGGAACAACCAATGACGATTAAAAGTGCACAAGGTATAAAGGAGATTTTGCTGAACATGAGAGCGCGATTTTTACTATAATTTGAATTCTAAAAAATATTATTTATGTCATACAACAGTACAAACAGTTTTTTTTGTTGTATCCAGATTGATATCACCGTAGGGATAATATTGGGGATTAAGATAGGGATTAACAATTTTATACTACACTAATCAAGAATTCTAACGCTAATGCTTCTCTGATTCTTACTGTTTGTCGGGAAAGATAAATCGTCAAAGCAAAGCTTTTTTAACTAATTAAACGTCTTGACAGTACATATACAATTGTACGTAGATCTCTTTACTACATTTGATTTATGGCGACTTCTTGCCTGTAGGGTGCCAGCATCATAAGGGTGCTGCCTTGTTGCTGCTGCAGCCAGCGCATAGCAAGCACTTGACCGCAGCATCGTCTGGTCTCTAATGCTGCGGCCAATGCCTACCAGCTGTTTACGCATCCTCATCTCTTCTGCTCGTGACATGCTTTGCTAGCCTTTGTCCACGACGACTTAAAGACATATGATGGTAGCAGTGGAATATATCAGCCCCACCAACACTTTGCATAAGTTTTTTGACGTACGTATTCATCAGACTATACTAAACAATGCAATTATGCAGCAGCAAGCAGCAGGCAGATGTATTGGCAGAAAAATTGCCATGAGACTTAAATTCTTGACGCACATTCACTCGAAAATTTTCCAATAACTTATTTTGCTTGGAGCAATTAATGGCATAAAGAAAGGTGTGGTGCTGAAAAATTTATATCTGTCTTTTATTTTTCAGTGGCAAGGAATGCAGGCTTACCGAACTATTAGGAGCATTGATCTTTATACTACGTTTGCTTTATCGACACTGCTTATTTGTGGTATGCCTGCAGCATACGGGATAGACCATGTTGCTGCTACAGCTGGTACATAGCGAGGATTTGACTGCTATGTTTACAAGTAGCTGACTGACGTAAAGTCTTCGCCATCGTTTATTGTCGTCATCATCATCATCATTTTTAGTGTTGGCGTGTGTTGCTGGCGATGCTGCTGGAGTCGTAACATCGTCACCTTAAATGCTGGCGTGTTCTGATGGTGATACTGCTGTAGTCGTGGCATCTTTATCTTAAATAAGAGTGTAGGCTGCTATTGATACTACTATACTCGTCGCAGTGGCCCCTAAATGCGCACGTAAGCTACTGGCGATGCTGTTGGGACCGTCATCCTCATTGTCACCGCAAGTGTGCACGTGTGCTAATAGCGATTCTGCTAAAGTCATCGTCTCATCGTTGTCCTTGTTGTCACCATGAAAGTTCATCTGCGTCGCTGCTGCTTATGGCCTGCTCTGCTGACATTTCTCTATGATGGCTGAAAGACGAGTGATGTCAGCAGTGCTGTACATAAGCCCTTACTGCTTTGTTTCTACTACCATAACTCAGCATAAGTTTCTTGACGTCAACACTCATTAATTTCTACGATACAATGATATTATATAGAATCCAGCAATAGGCTAATGTGTTGTCGGGAAAATTTTCATGGAATTCAAATTCTAGAGGAACATTGAATAGGGCATTTTTCAAAGATTCAATTTGCTTGGAATGATCAAAAACGATTGATGGTACACGAGATAGAAAGTTAGTTTTGCCTAACATTGGAGCATGATCTTTACTATAATACAAATTCTGAAAATTAGTGTACTTGTCATACAACAATAAATACTGGTTTTTTGTTGTATCGAGATGGATATCACTGTAGAAATAAGATTGCAAATAGAAATAGAGTCTCACATTTATCATATTACACCGATTAATCATGCCACTGCTGGTGCTTCTTCGATTTCAATTGTTTATCTAGAAAGATGAACTTACGTAGCACGGCTTTTCCAGCTAATTAAATGGCTCGACAGTTGATATATGTTTCTATGTTGCGATAAGAAGTGGATATTTATAGAGCTTCCACGTTCGAATACTCATAGTCTTGATTTACCTTTTTGTAAATAATTTAACTGTCGAACAACATGTAAATCAGACATTACTATGTAGAGCATGAGGCATTATAGTTCTGATTTTTCTATCTTAAAGTCTTTTGCTCATTTTTTTCGCACGTATACGTATGCTTTTCGTCGGCCCTTTTTTACCATTGTGCATGTCTTTTACGTCTTTTTGCACATGAACGTACGCTTTTTACGCCTTTTCAGGCATATCTGCATGTATTTCTTACCGTTTTGTGCGTGTATTCATACCTTTTTACGGCTTTCCGCTCGTGTATACATGTCTTTTACACCTTTTTGCGCATGTATACGCAAGTTTTAAGTCGGGCAAGTTATAACCGATGGTATCAGTGTGATCCTAACAACTAACTATAACAACTTCATGCATCACTACGTAATAGCATAGTTATTTTGCCTGCATTTGCAACAAACTTTTAAACCTGTTTGTATCCTATTTTCATGACGCTTGTACTAAGATAACTATAACGAATTTATGTTGTGATTACGCAGTCTGTCTATCAGAACAGATATCGAAAAAAGTATTCTAGATTCATGCCTTGAAGCCCATGTCCAGCATAAGATCATTTTCATCCTTAGTAAAATATATTAACATCTGAATTTACACTTTGTCTAGATCATTAGGTCTTTCTCAAGTGGCAACAACAATTTTACCGTCTCCTAAAAATACATTAAGTTACTTTTTTCTGCTTGATTTTCCATACAAGCATACTCTGGAATTATATATAGTCATCTGCATAAGACTTTCTAATATTTATTGAGTTTAATCATGCTATATTATTGTTATACTTACGTTTATAGTCACGTTTTCCGAGACTTATTAACTTGTTCATAAATTTGTAAAGCTGGTTCTCTGACCCAAGCCATAAGACCTCTAAGCAAATCATCTCTGACTTCTTGAAGTTTTTTGACTATCAATGTCCAAGCAAGTATAAAATAAGCTCAAGTTTTTTCTACGACAAATATCACCATAAATACAACAGAATATTGAAGTGTGATTAATAAAAGTAAATGTACGATGAAAAACATAAGGGTAGAAAAAAAAGTAGCTCTAACCATCAAGATATTGATTCTGTGATGTGTATGTATCTTTCTATATTTTCAGAATATAAGCAGCGCACTTAATTAGGTTTGAAGATTTAGGTAGGATAATCACACCTTATTACAGGAATCTGACAGAGCAATCGACTCATGGACATAGTGAGTAGAAAACCAGGCATGTGCAGACCATAGTTACGTTGACGTCTAGCAAACTATAACTTAAATGTAATTGGCTAAGGATTCTCAATCGGAAATAATGTTATTTTCATAAAAAATTTAATGAGCACTATTTTTTTGTGTATTATTCTTACTACATAGGTGTATTATAATTTCGATAACGATGGCAATAGACAACGTTTGCTGGACAGCCCATGCTTTTGACAAGCGCTAAAACCAATTCGATTTTAGGGCAATAAAGCTTCATATTGGTCTAATATAGAACATGTGTTTTAATACAATGCTACACTACTACGTCGAAAAGTAGCCAACGTTGTGTTACTACAGCGGAAAACAAAAAACGTGACTGACAGTAATACCGCAGATAAAACAGATACGGGATACAGGACACGTACAGTTCAGCTTAATACTTATTTAAAAATATTATAACTAATGCAACTTAAATTTAATAACCATATTAAGTCGCTTGATTACAATGTTCATCAATAAATAATTTATTAACCAGTTCAAAATAATTTCAAAGACAAGCATAAAAATAAATATCTAGCTCCCTTAACAGAATAATCAAATATACTTTAAGCTTATATCCGAAGGGAAACGAAATAATTGAAGTCACAACTGTTTATTGTTTTAAATAATCGGGTGACTAGAAGAGTAGGGATAATATAATTTTTTTGTCAGTTGAGAAGAAAGTGGCGTCAATGTAGAAAAGTTTTTTGAAAAGAGCTTGGTCAGCCATATATCATGTTATACTTTTCCGGCACAAAATATATGAAGATGTGGCTGACTCCACCGAAATTTGTTCGGTTATGACCCCAGCTAAAATTTTACAAAAACAAGACGCAATAAAAATTCAATTTGCATCTGTAGAACCTAATATTTATGAACTAATGAGAGAAAAAGATTGTTTGCGTGAAACTTTTTTCTCAATTTAAAAAAAAGCGTAAAAATCTAGATAATAGTTATTTGTTCATTCAAAAACTAACAAATTATTAAAATTTATGAAATATTTATTGAGAAAAGCTAAAAATGAGATCTATTATTTAGGTTTTGAAATACTTAATAAATTAATTGCTTGATGGTTTATTAATGTAAATCACGAAATATTTGAACAAATATACAAATAAGCCGTAATTTAATATTTAAATAATAAGTTAGTTACAAACTGAAATATAGAAAGTAGTGATGTATAGCTTACTAACAGAGGTAGCTCGTAGATAAGTCGACAAGGTACACCGCTTATATGCACAAGATTGCAAGTTTTCATTCGGTGGAAAAAGGTTTTTTTTTAGAAATTAAAAATTTACTCACGTTAAATATTTTGGAACGTTAAAAAATTGTAAACCGTTGACTTACTTTCCTGCATAACGGTCATATGGAAGTAAAATTTTAACTATATTAATGTATACTTAAATGGATGCTATCAATGTTTATCTTATATAATCCCAGAGTTATCATGAAAAATCTGGGGGTGGGCCCGCGGAGCGCACGGGGGGGTGGAGCCCCACTAATATATATATATATGCATATAGATACATGCATGTATGAGCCAGTTATTTGAATAAGCATGTAATCTTATCATTTTATTGCCAGCACCATTATGCTTGATGATATACAAAAGAATACAAACAGTAACATGATTCCTCGTGTATGATGAAGATAGTCTTCTGTATCCAGAGGGCCAAGTGACACTGTATCATCAAAGTAAAGAGAACATTACTTTATCTTAATTTACTTTGTAATAAGTGGATAAGTATACAAGTATTCTAAACGAATTGAGTATATTTACCCTCAAACAACAATACAACAACAACGGCAGTGCAGCAGACTACTTATTTGATGCGCGGCGTCGAGAGAGACTGCACTGGTGTAACCTAGCCGAAACCTAAGAATCTTTTTAAATTGGAAAAAATAAAATATAGTTTTTAAGTTAATCTGTTTTACGTTTTAAAATAAAATTAGAATTAAGATTGTAGTGTTTAAATGACTAGTAAATACATATAAAACACTGCTCAACCTTCGATTTTGGTGAACTTAGAAATTTCTTGCTACTTATAAAAACGATAAAACTTAATGTTTCCTTGGCGTTTTAACGCATTAAAAAGATCATTTATAAACAATTGATCATTGTGTGACTGCAATTTATAAAGTTTAGCGCTGATCCTCAATGAATTTTACGTTGATTCTTTAAATATCACTTGATATTATTCAGTATTATTAAAGCCAAGTAAGAAACGGTAAATTAGCTTATTAGGACACATAACCTTACAGTTTTACGTCCTCTTAAGGAGTAAGCTATGAAATCTCATACACTAATTACTCTTAGTCCGCAGACTAATAAGAACTACATTTTCTTGACGAAGGAGATAAATGAAAGCAACGTAAGCTTCCATTTCATAGACTCTTCTTGCTGTCTTATCTATGCAGATACTAGCGTACAACTTAAAAAAGCATGAAATAAATAAGTGGGAATTTCAGCATAACTCAACGAAACAAATAAAACTACTAGTTAGAAAAAGAGTCTTTCGTGTAAGGATGACTCGTTCTTCCAACGACGTAAGGGGTGAGAACTTCCTGTTAAGACAAACTTTTACAGTAGTATTAGTGGAGACTATACGTTAGAAGAAGATTTCGCTTATGCTTAAAAAGTATGAAACGATATTGGCATAAAGACTTGCGAAGACTACTCTGACCTCTACCTGAAGTCTAATGCACTCCTATCAGCAGATGTTCTTGAAATTTTCCGAGACAGTTGCCTTGAGGCTCATGGACTAGATCCAGCCACTACTACACTACCCCAGGCTTTACTTTGGTTTCGATGTTGAAGCAAACACGCATTACGTTAAAGTTGTTGACTAATATAGATATGCTCCTTTTTGTCTATCGTGGTATTCGAGGTAGTAATTGTCAATGTCACAATCGACATGCCACGGCTAATAATCGGTACGTGGGTGACAAGTAAGACGAATAAAAGATCTCCTTTAATGTGACGTTAACAATCTGTATGGGTAGGCGATGTGTAAGGCATTGCCTCAACAGTAATTCCGTTGCATTAAGAACGTTGATATCAAAGATACTGATGATAACCCTAATGGCTACATTCTCAAGGTTGATCTTAAATATCCAGCAGACATCTGCAACTAACACAAGGATCTACTGCTATATCCAGAACATCTAGCACCTTCCGGCACTCGTGTAAGGAAGTAGCTGACGACCTTAGATAATAGAGAGCGTTCCTTAATTTATTATTTCATCAACAAGCAGACCTTTAGGTATGGTTTGCTTGCATTTGATTAAAATGAATGGCTTAAGTCATGTATAGACTTGAACAGTAAGAAGAGAAAAAATGCCAAGAACGAGTTTAAAAGCTTTTTTTTAAACACTTTAATAATGCGATGTATGGCAAGACTATGTAAGATGAGCTAAAAAGTGTAGATCTGAAGTTTATAATAAAAATAAAAGGTCAATATGGCTGTAAATCATGCATTGCTATATCAAACTTCGATAACTCTTCCATCTTCGATAAAAACCTAGGAGATGTACAGCTTTAACGAACGGAAATCACTATACGTAAGCTTATATGCATTCAGCTATGCGTTCTAGACCTGTCTTAGTCTTTTATGTATCGTTTTTATTACAAAACATGAGAAAATGCGTAGTTGATAAAACAATGCTTCTATACACATACACTGACAGCCTTTTTTACGAGATCCGCTGCTTAGATATATATAAGATGATAAAGAGAGACAGCCATGAGTTTGGCCAGTCAGACTAGACCGTCCCTAATAAGTTTGGCATGGAGGTACAAAATAAGAAGCTAGTTAAATTAATAAATGATGAATTTAATAGTCGCATCATGTTGAAAATTGTGGGACTCTGCGGCAAAATGTACTTTGTAAGAATAAAAGATAAAAAACTTCTACCGTCAAAGCAACTATTAGCTTTGACAATTATATGAACTGTCTTTATTGAGATATAATAGTTGCTCGTAAGAAACACAATATACGCTCAGAAAATAATAATAGAAAATTGCAACACACAGTCTAGCGAAGAAGAGGCGCCAAGAAATACAAGAAATAAACCTGGGACAATAACGCACTGGGGATAGCAGCTAGTTGAGGCACACCTAGTGGCGGAAACAGAGGAGAAAGAAAGTGAGTGAAAGAAAAGCGGGGCCCAAAAGGAAATGTGTCTAGGGGTGAGCAAACCGAATGAGATCAACGAAAAAGCAAAACTTAAAGAGGAAGGACCATATGTGCAAGATAAAGACAAAACCCCAAGCAAAGAGAGACAGCAATCAGAGACGTCGAGTACAAGCGCAGCCGAACCGTGTCGACTACAGACGATTTGACACGCATTGAGCGACCTGTTCAACATGAGAAAATATATTAAGAGAAAGGTTCATGATTCCGAGTTTGTATCAGATTGGGATGATATTCTTTAAAAAATTGCCAAATGTTACTTTTTCTCGACAAATCAGACTCTCGCGATAATTTTTACAACAAAGGACCAGTAGATGGATTTCTGACCTTGGGACAGGGCCTCTGGATCGAGAGAGAAGTTAGGGCCTTGGCTACAACCCTTGTACGGGTTAAAGCTCAACAATTCAACTTAAATGTTGCTCAACATAGCTCAATTTACTTTCTGTAAACGATGGGGTAGAGAGTTTGAGCGTATTATAGCATTAAAAGCCCAATTTATACCATTTAAAGCCATTCCTGATCCCCGGCCGTTAGTCGCGGTCAGAAAAGGATGTTATGGCTGCTCCTTGGCCTTGCGCCTTGGACAAAAGCCACAAATTGTGTGATTGCTCCCTGGCCTTGAATCTTGGACGAGAGTCGCGGGCAGTAAATAGTTTTATGGCTGCTCCCTGGCCTTGTGCCTTGGACAATATTGCTGCTCCCTGGCCTTGCGCCTTGGACAAGAGCCACAAATTATGTGATTGCTCTCTGGTCCTGTATTCCCCTCTGGGCTTGCGTCTTAGATAATAGTCAAAATATCATGACTGAGCCATGACCTTGAGTCTAGCCAGAGTACAAATACCATTACTAAAGCTTGGCTTTTCGACGGAGTTTATCAAGACTTTACTTCACCTTGTGCAAGCTGAATCTAGCTTCCCTTACAAGACTGCTGCAACAGTGGGCTGTGCAGACTACTTGGGGAGGTTGGTTAACCCATTGGCTCTAAAAGTTTGGCAGATCAATTGTGGTACAACTGGCTGCACTCTTGATGCAGTGCCTCGAACTGTTAGGGTCTTGATAAACCATGAGGACTTATTTAGCTGATAAGCCTCTTTCGGATAAAAATTGTCTGAGATCAAGCACAAACATGCATCCTTCTTCGTACATTCAGATTTAATGATTTGTTTCGACCTTTTTAGTACTTCAATTAAGGTAATCGAGTACATCACTATGTTTCCTACTGCTAAGTAACGGTTTTTATGCATCAAATAATGAATTTTGAATAATTCAAGGAGAATCTATAAAAAAAAAAAAAATTAATTGCATCACAAGATTATGATCTAGATTAAGCTATTCTGGAAGTTAATAAGGTATTTAAACATATGCAATATGGTCATATACATTACTAGTCTGCAGAATTCATAGTTTAAGAATTCATCATATGATTAAAGGAACAATACACCAATTTACCAATTTTAATTCCACCAAATTATTTATACTGTTTGAAATTGCTTACATATCCAGATAAATGTTTTGATTATACGTACTACGTATATTAAACGATTTTGCAGGTGCTCAATGCCTATCAGGCAATATACAATAATTTGGACATTGTTACAATACGGCATACTAAAAGTGAATAATCATAATTTTAGTGATGATATTATTAACAATAATAATGACTAGGGTGACGATTACAATAGTGATGATAATGAAATTTATAATAATCCATATATGTTTATCCTGACTATCTTGCACTCATAACAATATATATTTTACCAGACTTAACAGTATTATTGGTGATGGATAATTACGATTGTGAATTTAATATCTCAAATTTAAATAATGATGAGATCATCATGAAACTTTGCTCACAGCTAAAATAATGTCTACTTAATAAGTAGTCTGTTAAATTTTTGTGTTGCTAGGGTTTCTAGGAGGCAAAATATCAATGTTTTTATTTTTGTCATTTTTGAAACTTAAATAGTGATATGGAGACATGCATTTTTTCTGTACTTCAATAGCATATATCATACGAAATAATAATTAACTATTCACGATATTCTTGTGTGCGCTACAAAAGTATCTAATGATCTTATTTAATTTTAGAAAATAGCGCAAAGGTGCTTGTGAGATAACAAATGAGTATATGACCGTCGTAAAGACCGCTGAAGATTATGTTTTGACACGAGTGTGGAAGGACAGGCGACGCACAGGATATTCAAAATACATCTTTATCTTAGTGCATGTAAATAGTGACACTTCTGATCCATGAATCATATGTTTCCTTCATCGTTTTTTTGATGCTTTTGAGGAAAGATAAAATCTTAAGTTTAGTATTTAGCATTGTAAAGAGGAACAACTCTAAGCATCTACATAGTTAATATCCTCTAACAAGGCTGTGAAGTATAATTGATGATTAAACGAACTTCAGTGAAGTTTAATCATAATTATACGATCAACTTGTTCGAGGATATTAATTTCCCACCCTTGAGTATAAATTATTCCATCTCTTTATAATTTATTTCCCATCCCGGGTAAAGGCTCTGAAATAAATGAAGAATAGGCTATAGCGGGGTGCGCAAGGGAGATGTCCCGACAGTTTTTAATTTTTGCTTTAAAGCTCTCAACTGTTGCGTTATCTAGGGGTTGGAAAGGGGTACTACGTTAAAAAGTTAGGTAGCGAAGTTGACCCAAATGCTGAGAATAATACCCTACAAACAGAACAAGTAGAAAATCACAAACAATTAAGAAAAACACACCGCAAAATGAATGGAATAAGAGAGATTTTAAGACTCAAACATGCAAACTGTACTGCATGGAGCCACCCGAAAAATTTGCGCTAACGGACGTTCTTTACGACGGAGGTTGTCTTTTTCATTGTTTAATCCTTCTTGATGGCTTAACACTCTCAACGACAAAACTAAGAGCTGCCCTTCGTAAATCGAGATGGATAAATGAAAGTAGCAACCCAGAGAAAAAAGACGACATCCTCTGAAGCGATAACGCCTTTGGAGACGGGAAATGTGCTTAAATAGATGCTTTGGAGTATAATAAAAATATATGCACTCATTTCCAAACAATTTCAAATAAGATTATTTACCAGCATTTTATAGGAATTAAGGGCGTACAATTTATACATATATATTTAAAAAGTAACACTACCAAGCCCTAATAAAGAAAAACTATAATAAAAAAAGAAGGCCTAACGGCAGCAGAAGCTCAGAGGCAGAGCCAGAGAAGCACCTGCCAAGAAGTAAGAAATTAGGTCAAAATTCGAACAATAAGAAAATTGACGAGATATAGATCGATGAAAAAGATAGCAAAAGAAGTTATATTGGGGAGAAAATACATAAGAAACGCAGATTACTTGCTCCTGATTTCCCACCTCCACTGGAGTCTCTATCGGCACATAACTCGCAGGGTTCGTCCAATTTATCGCCAGAGAGCGACAGAGAGTGAGGCAATGACCCAAATAAGGTCCTTGTAGATTCAGATAGCGGAGCAGAAAGTGACATCAGAAATGATATACAAAATTTAAGTGCCCTAGCGAAATACAGAGTATGCAGAACAAGGCTTCCTCAGGAACTACCTTTAACAAATGAGTTTATATTTGGGAACTCTTTAATCATTTTGATGGTTTACATGATCACCTCTTTCATGAGATAATAGCGAATATTCAGAGCACAAAAGAAGAATAAAAAACATGTCATAAGACACAATGATAGAGTGCAAGAAAACAAAATTTTGTGATGTTAACGCAATAGCAAACATACAAAATATTTAAAAGAAATATATTACTGCAAGAACGATAGTGGAAGTAAAAAACGTAGTAACATTATGTAACTTCAGCTTAAAATAAAATTTTAATAATTATCATAAAAAAAGTGTTGTTGCAAAAAAGGAAGAAATATGATAAAATTGAAAAAAACATGATTTATTAAAGACGACAAATATATTTAAGGTACGTAAAAAATAGTCCTTACTCGACACAATTAAATGTAGTAGATTTAGAAGAACATTCGGAACAAGAAAATTTAAATCACGAAAGATTATTAATTACTTCCATTAACATTCGTTAAATTTTTTATTAACGATATTGGCACATACCGATAATTTTATGATCCAGGCACATAATTATAGTCCCTTTCTTAGCTTCCTTACAAATCATCTCTGTTATATAAAATACTTTCACCTTCAACAAAAAAAATAGCAAAGAAAAAAAAAAGGTTCATCATCGTTTAAGCTAGAAAATCGAGAATTTTCTCGCTTACAAACGAAAGAGCATTTTTTGACGTTACTTTATTAGAGTCAGATTAAATAGTAATCGACTAGTAATAAGATTTGAAAGTTCTGAAAACAATTAATGACAATCATAACTGTAAACGAGACTAACAACAAAAAAATGTGAAAAAAACGATATACATATCAGACGTATGTGCATACAAAGAGAAAATAAAGCTTTTAAAGAAAATAGTTGGTAGGTCTCATAGAAGCAACTTGAACGTCCTAAACAAATGGGCCTGTGTACCATCACAAGAGGCCAACAGCAACCGTAAATCGACTGTCGGCCGAGAATCATACCAGCTTTACGACCGGAGCAGCAGTCTCTATCGTCACCGAATGACCGAGTCGTCATGGCAAGAAAATTGTACAGTGATAAATAGAAAGATACCGTTAACAACTCATTATACGATGATTAAAACGATCAAAGATACACCAAAACCACCTTCAAACAAGAGCATTCGTCCTCAGAAGAAAAAAGGCGAACACAGAGTTTCTTGAGATAATACCAAACCTCTAACGGCAAACGCAAAACGAAAAAAAAAACCTAATCAATTCCCTAAACGAAAAAAAAAAACATCTATCCAAACCCATGCAGACTCATACAAATTTTTTTTTCATTCAAAAGAAAAAAAAACCAATGATGAAACGTGTTGTCAATAGACATCAAGGAAATAAAATATAAAATCATCACTTATGCCACCAGCACATACTCTAATGCCTAGTAAAACAATCTATTTTAATGGAATCCTAGCGTATAAGAGTAATTGTAACAATAATAATAAGATAGCATAGACAGCTGCATAAGGAGACTATTAATAAGTAAACAAAGAATTAAAAAGATTTTAGTTGAGGAATATTTTATATTCGCGGGAATGCCAAAAAAAAATTGTATAAAAAAAGCAGCAACATAAGAACATATTTTTATAACACCAGCATGCTGGGTGCGGAATCCTGGAGCCACTTCCCGCGCCATCTCTTTCCTCTTACAAGCAAACATGGGAGTGGATGTTTCAATGGGGGGCCCCTATACTAATCTGTTATAGAATAATTTCAGGTACAAGACGCTCTGGGACCAGCAGGGAGGCAATCGATAACAGCTTAGCACTACGACCGGTAATAATACAACAAGAAAAAGCCTGGATTTAACCTATCGTAATTCAGATGCAGGGACATCTAACACCTGTACAACAGGCCAACAATCAAACTCAGAAGCGTATGGCTGTTAAACAAAAGCCAATGGCTCGACAACAACAAACCATGAACAAGCAATAAATTAAAAAAATTAAAAACAGCATTACAGTCTTACAAAGACATCCTTGGCTAGAATAACAATATGAATGATAATAATAATACTACTTAAAATGATAATAGAATAACTAACATACTAACATAAAAACCTACAATTGCTTAAAAATACTCACAAAAGACATCTAGTATTGTAAATGAAACGCAGTAACACCGTAGCCATCGACATCCTTAACAATAATTTTAATATATAATATACCTTGCATAACTTGATGCATACTCCGACCATGTATATTTTAATACATATATTATTTGAAAAAGGGCAGAAATACTGCTACGCAAGTCTTAGAAAATTTAAATCTTTAAAGTTTACTTATATCAATCAATTTTACATACATATATATATATATATATATATATATTACTAACCAATTTGTAATCGTTTTTTACTTAAGATTAAGCGTATAAATATCAGAAAAGTCGCCCAATGAACTACACGATGATACATTTGTATATAAAATGAGCATAATACACAAGTAACCTTACGAATATGATACACACCCACAATATGGGAAAATGCTACAAAAAAAATTATGTAAAGGATAAAAAACCATGTGTAAAAATTATAATGCAAACTTAGTATATGAAATGACTTTGCAATTTCGCACAAACGTTATAAAAGAGGGAAGAGCGCGTACGTGAACAAGAAAAAATGTACACACTCAAAACGCAGCGCAACTAATCCTTAGAAAAATCAAGGATCAGCAGAAAAGGGCAGCCTCTTTATTTCGTAAAGGGATATGCTTACAACATAAACAACAGAACAGAATCATTACTAAAATACCTACCCTTAATATACAGGACAACTACCTCGGACCTATATCTAGGACGACGTCGTCGCGGCTCCGGACGTGTGGCGTACGGTATACATAGCATACTAATACGTACGCTCCTCATTACCTCAGACAGGGACGTATGACCAAGAGAGAGGAGAAGCGGAACTCTTAAGTCAGGTCAGAGAGTAGAGGAGAAGAAGAAGATTTGAGACTCTCGAGACTGGCAGCCGTGCCTTTAGATTACTGGGCTACCGTTGGCTCTTCCCTTGGTCGTAAAAAATAATAAATAGAAGTTATTAGTCTCCACTATTAACCTATTTTGCGTGCATCTAACCGACCACAATCTCACGTTACAACTCCAAAAATATCAAATCCACGATTCAATACATATATAGCTACCAATATTTGGTTTTGAACCTCTTTAATTGATTAATATCGACTTAATCTGTCTTCTGGCTACATTGTTGCATAAGGACATATGGTAAAGAAGCTGTATTCTTTTGTGTGACACATTCCTACCACAAGAAATACATTTTCCGACAGATTAAGAAGCTGCAACGTGCCAAGGGCAGATACGAGCCTTATACGTATACCATATTTGGCTAGGCAAAAAACTTCCATTCCCAACATAGCTTGCGGAAAGTACTTATGTAGAACTTCCGAAGAATGATTTAA
>JAPYYV010000946.1:0-27483 GCA_030522625.1 Copidosoma aretas
TATACTGATTACGCTCATACCCCGCAGAGGCCGCTGGAGCGCTCTGGCGCGAAGATATGAACGCAGGTCGGATACTTTTCGGACACACCTCGTATATAGAAATTTAGTTTAATGAATTTTACACCAGTACACCTACTAGAGATATGTTTATGATCTATGATCTTGCAGTCACGACGGAATAAGTCATATGTATATAAATATATACGTGAATAATCTAATGTATGTATTCATGTCAGGTAAAAAAAATAAAAAATCTGAAAAAAATCTCGAGTAAGCTGCTTGGGTGGCGCTGAGGCAGATAAGCCGAATATCCCCATAAATATATGACATATGAAAAAAAAATTTAAGTATGGAGGTTTGCACGTGGAGCAGCGGGCGAAGCCCCACTAGTATATGTATACTATTGCATGCCATATATGCCAATGCTTCCTGCAGAGTGAATCACACCTTCACTCGTAACGATGACACATTTTTAATAATGATGTAATTGTTTATTAAGATGATGGATAAATAAATACATCTTAAATTTCCCATCATTCGACATATAAAAATGTTGACGACTCAGAACATAATATTTATACTTATTTTCCGAGTGAAATTTTGTATAGTACATGTATATTTTCGAGAATTCGTTTACAGAATGTTCTGAACTTCAGTGTCAGAATTTTATTTATTTATTTATTTATTGAATTAGGTGTAGTATGATACATTTTATGCATGTAGTTATAATACATAAAATCTGCTAGAGGTTTTCCAAGAAACCTGTGTGCAGCCCAAGTTTATCTTGAAATCTAATATAACAAGCCTAAATTCTAAAAACTGAACAAAAATACTAAAATTTAAACAAAAAACTTAAAATCTTAAAATAAAATACTCATGTGTATGTTGAAATTAAGTAAATTAACAACTTTTGACCAGAGTAGAGCCTATGCGATGTTTGTTATTATAGTTTACAAAATAAGTACGGTTTATTTAAGTTTTACCGTCATAATTTAATTAAATCCTTTTATAATAAATTCAAATTCTGTAATTTGTTTGTATCAGTACTTATCCAAGATTTTACTCTTTTTGTGATACACTTTATCTAAATTTCTAGAGTTTTCATATTGAGATCTAGAGCATTATACATTTTGTAGCAACAGTTTCAGTATTTTTAAGCTTTAATGTTTTGTTTATTTTAGGAATGTCATTCTGTTTCTTGTCCTTTTGATGGAGTTTTTAAAATTATCTGAAATGCTTGCATATTCTTGCATAATTGTTTTTAGTAAAAATCACTCTCTCATAGATAAAGGTATGCTAATAATTGTACCTTTTTGCGTACTACTTTAAGCTGTCTATTTTGTTTCATTTTTATACTTGTTATAACGTTGCTATACGCTCCTCACCAAGCAATGATACCGTAGGTAGCAACGCTATGGAAAAAAGCATAGTAAATGGTCATAATAAGTGAAAAAGCATTCATAAAGTTTAACATTTCGTACATGATAAAAATTAAATATTTAGTTTTCTTAATTTTACATTTTCCATGTATTCATTCCACTTAAGTCTACTGTGTATAATTAAGCCTAAGTATTTACAATACTCAACTCTTCTCAATTTTTGATCCTTGATCTTTATATTTATTATTTATTATTTATTATTGTATCGGGTAAACTATCCAAGTACAAATGAAAAGTAATAAAAACAGTTTTTTTACATTTAACGAAATTTCATTTAAACGGATCCTTTTGCACACAATTTCCGAGTAAGTAGGTACTTTCGCTTTAGCCTTTTCCCATCTTATATCTCCACGTATTGTAACTGTATCATCAGCATAGGAAGCTAATTATTCGGTAATCTGCCCAGTAGATCATTAATGTAGATAACAAATAAAATGGGTCTAAGTATTGCACCTTGAAGGACACCTATAGTCACATTTAGAAAGTCGCTGTATGAGTCTTTTATTTTTACGTTTTGTTGCATATCTGATATGTGACTTCTTAACAATTCTTTAGCATGACGTCTAACAATATACCTATCCAGAGTTAACAATTTTTTAGACTGTATCAAAGGCCTTAGCTAGATCTAGAAAAGTACCTACAAATTTTGATTTTCATTTATTTTGTTCACTACGTTGCTAGTTACGAAAAAGAGAGCGTTCGTCCTCGTTATTGATCTAAACAGTGTTAAATATTGAAATTCAAAGAAATTAAAAAAAACTTTTGGCTTACTTTATCTATATTGATCAAATGAATATTAAAATCACTAACGATACAATGATTTTCATACTTTTCATATTTTTTTGAGTTGCTTTTAAGATTTGAAATAAATATGTTCTTTTCATAATCATGACATCTATAGACACCAGAGATATTCACTTTTTCTTTGTCACAAATGAATATACAACTAATAATTTTAAAGTCTTCTGTAGATTTAATTTAAATACTATAGTTTAAATCTTCTTTAACAAATATGAATGTTCTATTCGGTTTATTAATTTTACTATTATAATGTATATCATACCCCTCCAGTTTATAAGTGTCCACACAAGTGAGGTTCCATGATTTTGTAAAAATGATCAATAACCGTTTGTTAATTTATCTGTCAAAAAAAATTTCAAGCTTTTTTATGTTTTCGTTTAAGCTTCTTGGATTTACACACAATAAAATGTTTTTTTGCTTTGTAATTCTTTGTTAGGAGATTGCGAGTCCACAAAATCCTTTTCCGCGATGAATAAGTCTTCTTAATTTTTAAGACCTTCTCTCAGTATAGTAGCCATTATAATGTAGAGATTGAGTAGGTGTAGTAGAGATTATGGTAAAATTTATTGCTTGATTTATTTAAAAGATTGAAGTACATTTTCAGCTATGCTTAATTCTCAATTCTGTGGAGCGTTCTGATAATATTACAATGGGTTCCACAATTAAATTTACAGTTAACCTAATACGCTGTAGTAGTACCTAAAAAGTAAAATACATCTGGAAAATATACTGCACATTAACAATATTGATTCTTCTTAACGACAAAATTTGTCAACTTTATTCGTACTCCTTAAGCATGGTTATAAAATAATGTAAAATAAGGCCAAGTTCGGAGTATAGTACTTTTATTTACTAATATGAATATCTTATGCTCACAGCAGCCTCCACACCTAGGCCTTATTTAAAATTATTTTACATCAACAATATTTACTACTCTTTCATAATTTTTCTTATCGCAACGCTCAACCATGTGTTTTTTTTTTTTTTTTAATTACCTTGATATGACATTATTCTAATTGCTCATTTCACTACAAAGTGGTGAGAAAATCTACCAGTCAAACCAGAAATATCAAAGGGGGGTATGTGTTGTGTTTATTGGGTCCCAGGGGTGGTCGGTTTTAGCTTGGGGGCCAGATGGATTCCGGAGCCTAGCTTTTAGTCGAATCCTTACAACCATATAATATAGTAACATATATATAGCTCCGTGTGCCTACCCCTCACTAATATATCATGATTCTGGCTTTAATTCTTAGTTGTATTACTCTGATTTTACTTATTTTAATACATTATTTCGTCTCCGAGCTCTTCAGAAGCATGTTGGATTTAAAGACTTATCAACGGTACCTTCAAAATATTATTCACTATCGTATTTTTTAGAGGAATCAATCAATTATAGTGGCCACTTCTAGAAGTATGCGTGGTTTCACTTTTCGAATCGTATAACAACCCTAGCCCTTGTGTTCCATTGTATTAAAATACTTTTGACATCTTAGTTTTTGATTTAAGTTATCTTTTTATCTCAGTAACAGTAAGTTAATATTTAATCGAATATTTTACCGTGAAATCAAATAAAATCGATGCTTGTACTTGAAAGAAACTCAAAATAATTAGACGACTGATCTGCAATCCTGCAAACTGGTATTATTTTGTACAATATAAGGGCAATCAGGGGTTTTATTGCGCATTTGCTAGAAGATTCATCAAATCAATCAAAATAACAAAATTCGGTGATCGATAGGGCACACATATTATACTCTTCAGATTATCTTCTTCTGTATTGTTCTAGTGTCATAATGAGTTAGTCGGTTTAGTGCCATGCGAGCATTACAAAAGTATGTATTTTATAAGGTGGTCCAACTCAGCATCGGCGAAATTCGTTCTATATACTGTGGAGTGTTTTTGTGGGTGTAATTTTATTGGCTTTTTAATACCTCTTTTAAGAAAATAATGCAACATTCCAAATAACGCATTAAAAACAATTTTTGTTAGGTTAATAAGCTTACACTAAAAACACACAGATTAATAGTTAGTAAAACATAGATAAAGCACCTCATCTATAGACTGAAGAAACATAATTCCAGCGTATTCTAGTTTTTAAAAGCTCGTGATAAAATTTTTCAACTAAATAGTAACAGGATTATCATAGTACTGTTTAGCGGCTTTGACTTGGTAGATGAGGTTTATTTGATTGTTATGGTTTAATTTAGTGTCGTTGTTGATTATTTTATCATATCATTGTAAAAAATTAATTGAAATAGAATTATCTTGTGAAGTATTGCATGCAGAACATTGGGAGTTTTTTTAATCATTATGTAAATATTTATTTTAAGTTACCGTATTCACAAAGCATACGTTAATGGATTATCAAAATAACTCATGAACACTTTATACATATAGTTTTGTATAATTAATATAAATAAAATGAGTTTAATTACTTATTTCAAAACTATGAAATTTATTTAAACGTTTTTTTTTATTTCTGCAGCGAATTCCTGCATAATGAAATCACTGTACAGTTGTATAACGAAAGACTAATCTATTAGTCTTATATCATCATATTTTAAAGATTTTTTGCAGTAGAAAGTCAAGTTGACATCTTGTTTTTCGATTTTACACCTAGCTATGAATCAAGAAAAACACAATGTTTTATCCAATAGTGTTCAAAGATCTTCTCATCGAAAAAACGGTTTAATACTACAAAAGACGTATTTGTCTCTTGAAAATCGTTACATTTCTAAACGAATAAAGATAGAAAAAAAATTTTGTAAAAAATTAAAGTCACATTATTTCTTGTGTTGAATATTTCGAGACTTCTAGAACTAACATGATTCTAAGTATTAGCTTAGAAGATTTCTAAATGCAAATAGAAAATCACGTTATGGTCATGATTTTACCGTTTCCTGTAGGTTATGTAGCAACTGTATGCCATAACACAAAATTGATTCTAATTTTACCAATAACCTTGTTTAAAAGATTAATTGTATAGAATGTTTCTTTCTTATCTTTATTTGTTGAGAAAATTCTCGATTTTTCAAAGACAAACATGTTTTATCCAGTATTTAATAATTTTTCTTTTTTAGCTAAGGAGATATTTCTACACTATCAGAAAGAACTTTCACGTATTTCTCCTTTGTATTAGCTGATTGCTCGAAAATGTTTTACTATCCTATCTCTGATTGGTACGGTTATAAACAGAGAAAAATCTATTTTGACATGATTTAACAGTACATTGTAGGTTAAGGAATGACTCTACGCCATTAGACCCAACTTGTATGAAATCCTTGTATAATCAGATAGGCTTCAAAAAGTTTTATGATTCCATCTATCTACGTCTAGAATACTAACCATTGCGAATACAACGACGCGTATTTTACCTACTATTTTAAATTTTTCTTTGAATTAGAAAACCTTAAAATACCATTCGTAATATGTATCCTGTATTACATTAATAAGCTACAGTTATCACATGGCTCTATCTCTATACGTTGAGAAGTTTTACGATTTTTAAAAAACATGCAGTTCACTCACTGTGCGCCATACAGCAGTCCAGAAAACCAGAAAAATTATCTGAATTTGTGCTTGCCACGAATTTTCAATCAATTTTATCACTTTTATGCTCAATATGTTCCTTAGATTATGACTTACACGGATCAATTTCCCTCAGAAGTATATCCGGGGTATCTAGCGATCAGAAAATCGGGAAAAGCGGGAAAATAGCGGAAATTTTTTCGAAGCGGGGAAAAACGTTAAAACAGCAGGATTCTTTTCCTAAATCAGGATTTTTTGCGAAACTTACATAATGAATAAAATCATTTACAGAAAATCATACATAAATTTCAATTTACACCCAAATAACTAGTAGAGATAAAAAACATGATTTTCGCAATTTATTCTGCAATGCCCGACCGCCTCCATATGTCACAACACGCGTCGTGCGTTACTTTCGGTCCATTTTCACGGGGTGCAGGAGGCTGTTTCAAGCTTATTCAATCTATGACATCAGCACAGCGCGAAAACTAAATTTTCTAACTGTTGTTAAAAAATAACAACCCTGACCATATTTGTGTACGAATAATAAAAATAAATGAATTAAATCACTTTTGACAGAGATAAACGATCCCAACTTGCTTAAGGGCATTCAGTATATCTGCTAGGATGCCTACCTTACCGAGCACCTCATTTCAATATAGTTAATTTATTTATTATTAATGCATCCATTTTTTCGTAATTTGATGAGAACAGGCACAAAGCTGATTCATCAAGGCATGAATTAGGCTAAAGTATTTTGTAATTAGTTCAAAATTGAGAGAGAAAAATGATTGTTCGTGATCATAAGAGACTACTTAGCTTCAACATGAATTCGGAAAATCATTTTTTATCATCACCAGCGTAACAAAAGAACTAAAATTTTCACAGGTGCTACAAAAAATAGTATACATACAAGATTTAATTAAAAGAAAAAAATCATATTGTTTAGTACATCAGAGGAAGTTTCTACCCTACCAACCACCTTGCTTTCATACGTTTCTAATAATTATTGATGATGTAGACATTTTTACGTAAAACAGTGAGAAGAGACCCAAAGCTGACAAGAGCCTCAAGCTGACAATCAAGTCAGAGTTCATAGCAATTGGATGAGAACTAAGAGAGAAAAGTTATTTCTCGTTGCGGGAAACTGCTCAAGTGCTCGCAGCTGTAAAATACATTCGAAAAATCATTTATCTCTCTTAGTTCTCATCCAATTGCAATGAAATTTGGCTTCATGGTCAGCTTGAGGTATCAGCTTTATGTCTCTTCTTACTATTTTGATTAAAGATGTCTACATCATCAATAATTATTAGAAGCGTATGAAAGCACGGTAGTTGGTAAGGTAAAAACTCCCTCTGACGTACTAAATACAATTTTTTTCTTTTAACTAAATCTTACGTAAAAAAAATAGAAAACGCACATGGATTTTTCATTTTTGTAGCACCTGTGAAAATTTCAGTTCATTTGTTACACTGGTGATGATCAAACATGATTTTCCGAATTGATTTTGAAGTTAAGCAGTCTCTTATTATCACGAAAAATCAATTTTCTCTCTCAATTCTGAACCAATTGCAAAATATTGTAGCGTAATTGATGATTCGGTGAATTAGCGTTGTGCCTGTTCTTATCAATTTACGAAAAAATGGATGCATTAATAATAAATAATTAAACTTTATTGAAATGAGGTAGTCGGTAAGGTGGAAACTTCTGCTCATCTACTGAATAATATGACTTTTATTTTTAAACTAATTATTATGTAAAAATATGAGAACACGCACATAGAATTTTTATTCATATAGCATCTGTAAAAATTTCCGTTTATTTGGTGCACCAGTTTTGATAAAAAATGATTTTTTGAATCATGTTATAGTTGAACACCTTGTCAAGATCACGGAAAATCATTAATCTCTCTCATTTCTTAACCAAATACAATGCATTCTGGCTTAGTTTATTACCAACAGTATCAGCTTTGTGCCTCTTCTCATTATTTCACGTAAAATTGGATGTATAATTATTAAATAATTCTATTTCATTTAAATGGGGTGGTTAGTAAGGTAGGAATCCGATGGATATGCTGAATGCCCTTAAAGTCAACATGAACATGACACAGATATCATCCTTTTCAAAGACTGCAAAAAAGCGCATTAGACTTAGAAGTTGAATCAGCTAACTTCCAAACGTAGAAGCGCGCTTTTGGTGGAACTACTGTAACTTTACTTAAATTTTGTAGAATCTCCTGCAAATGACTTTAAAGGTTCTAATACTCATTTTGAGACATCTTAAAGACCAAAAAAAATGTTGTTCACAATAAGTATGCAGGTAGAAATTAGGTGATTGCAAGAAATGTAAGAAACATTTTTAAGAATTTTAAGAAATGGTTTTTGTTGGGTAAAATAAGTATGAAATAAAATTTTTTGAAAATTATTAAATTTTAAAGATACATTTATACACTGTGAAAAATTTCATTTGACTATTACTACATTGAATGAAGATAAAAAAGTGACCTGCATTTAATGCAGTATATTTACTGTAAAAATTGCAGACTTACTACTGAAAATAGTAATCTTACTATTAAAATTTTTTTTTTTAATAAAATAGTATTTCCATCGGTAGATAGAGTTAGCATTGAAAATTACTAACGCGCTTGTAAATTCACTAAGACGGTAGTGAATTTACACCTTAAATAGTATACGTATTTTTTTCTAAAAAATATTTTTACTTCATTTTATCCTTATTTTGGTCGGAAAAAAAATTGATTGGTTCATTTAATCTATTTATCGGTCGCTTTGTTATGCATTGACAGTATCATTACATACATTGTATTATGTACAATCTCGAAGTTTTGGTTATGGTGTATACACCTACATACATTTACTGGAAGACTGCCAACATATATACTTGCTAGCTATTCTTGAGTGATTACATAAAGAATACTTACTTTTACCCTACTTCTACAATAAACAATTTCAATAATTAATCGAAGCTCAACAAAAGCAATACTTAAGTATTTGCAGCTCATGCAGTGTGTAGCGTGCATGTAACGCTATATGTCTGTGGTACCAGGCAGTACTTACACTTTTATACGCCGTCACCAAATATTACTAACAGTAGCAGAATTTTCTCTTTCGAATCAGTGATTTTACGATGGAAAGATCCAAATATATTCAGCGCTCGACAGTAAAAAACCTCTAATAAATACAGGTCGCTTTTTCACCTTCATTATATACAGTGAGATTACTATTGCATTAGTAAGTTAACGACAGTGTTAGTAATGTCACTAGAAGTTTAGAAAATTTTACGTCATTCAAGTTCGTAATTTTACAGTCGGTGAAAGAATTAGTCAACTAAAGTTTTTTTGCAGGGTATAGAAAAACACTTCAAAAAAATTTTTAAACGCTAAGTTGTACAGAAGGCCCGGAAGATAAATTTACAAAAAAAGACTTTGACAAATTTTTGAATGCAACGTTGTGCAGAAGGCCCTTAATATATCAGAAAAAGCTTATCTGAGCATAGGGGCTGTTCATAATTTACTAAGGATGACTTTAAGGTGATAAATGAATACATCAACTTGGCTGTTGTAACTCATAAATATCTATTTGTCACCTTAAAGTCCCCCCCAGTGCCTAAACCTGTTTTTATCGACTGTCGCGCGACAATTCTTAATTGTGAACGTTCATAATGACAACGTTAATTATGAATAGCCTCATAAAAAGCACTGACTGAAGGACAAAACTTGGACCCAGCTTTGTTGGCTAACAGGATACTTCAGGCGGAAGCAAGGCGCTTAAAGGTTGGCAAATTTCAGCCTGCAAAATGCTCAACTTAACCTAAGACTATTCATGTATTTAAATGTTACTACCCATAAAATAACATCAGCTCATGAAAAAAAAAAAATAAAATATATTGTTAAATCTGATAACATAGTTAAACAAAAAACAATTACAGAAATGTGTATTTATTTTTAAAAATCTCTTGCAAAGTATGTCAGTACCAGGGGTTCAGAGTTTTTAAATAAATCCATAAAATTTTTAGGATTTATTTAAAAAATCAGAACCCTTGGTCAATGCTGATAAAAAATATATCTTCATTCAAATGATAATAATTAAAAAATTATAAAGTTGTAAAAAAATTAACAATAATTATAAAATTAACAAAATTTTAAAATAAATAAGAAATAATTTATTAATCTACCAAGATTCAATAAATAAAGTCTTTTTGTTTTTGTTTGAAATGAGAGGGTTCGCGCGTGGAGCGTGCAGGGGGCGCAGCCCCACTAGTGTATATATATATAAGTTAGCGAGCAACACATACACATGTGTAAAACCTTGCCTTCGGTGAATTATTCCTTGAACGACATAAAGCATATTGTGCTATGCATATGATGAATTATTGCTTAAATGGTCTAAGGTAAACACCATGTCGGTCTCGGTAAATGTAACGGTACTACTCTTCTTTTAAAGCTACTTACATTGATTTATATGTAAATATAGTCTTGGTATCCTACGTCTACTTTTCTCGTTGTTGTCCTTTGCATCGACATTAGCTCGTTGCTGTCTTGCTGTTGTTGACTCATCGTCGTTGTGTATTTGCTGTTTAGTACTCGCTCTGAAGAGTATAGGGGATATGAAATCAGTTGGAAAGAAGTTTTTCAGTGAACGAGACTAAAACGCATCTTTGCAACAACTGTATCTATTTATATCGTAAGCTAATAAATAAAGGAGATCTGTATTTGAAGATTTAATATAACTCGGCTTTTGTTGATTGTTTTCATATGAATTTTCTGCACGAAATATAACATGAAAATATGATAAGATATAATGGATGTGTTACAAAAGCTTTGCATATGGCACAGTCACAGCAGACAGATCAGGCTAGTCAGGATACTTACCCAACTGCTCCAAGTCACAGATTTAATCACATGATGTAAGAATAAGTGTACAATTTATACTCTGTGTAGATGCTTGCTTGTGAGTATCTTTCATGCAAAACACTTTTACAGAGTACAAATGGAAACTTTCGTTACATCGGAAATAAGTGTTGGCTTTAAACAGTAATTATATGATATCATAATTTATAATCTGTAATTATGCAAGTGAAACAGAAAATTGAGTTATTATTCATTAGAAAAGAATAGAGAATAATTAGAAGTCAGTACGATTTCAAAAAGTCTATTCTAGCTCATTTCTAGCTGAACAATTCTCACGTATTACCAGAGCAGAGCTGTATGTTCTTATTATTGTACATATTACACTTAATCTACCCCACCAAACATTTTTAATAGATGGATTAAAAATATCCGATAATACTGTTTGGGATTGGTCGTCTTTTATACGTAAAGCAACTCCGCAAAAAAAATAGATGGATTAAAAATATCAGATGATACTGTTTGGGATTGGTCATCTTTTATACGTGAAGCAATTCCGTAGATAAAATAGATAGTGTAAATAATATTGTTTAAATAGATGACGCTAAATTTTAAAAGCGAAAATATCATCGCAGAAGTGTTATTGAAGGCACATGGATTTTTGGTAGATTTTATGGTAAAACAAAAAATTTATTTAGTGTACACCCTCATACACCTGCATACTCTTGTATATTTCGTATATAACCGAGTTTATAAGTACCCAAAGAATACATTACAGAAAACACACACACTTTTTATCGTGTTTTCTGTACTGTAATATGATTCCGGTACTTTATAGTAAGTTATATTGAGCTATTAATATGTATTACTTTGAAATAAAAAATTAGGAAAAAATAAAATTGGCATTACAACCTACTTTCCCGACCCTATAATTTTCATTACTGCGTTAGAAAAGTGGCATACAATTGAGAAAAAATTTAAGGACGCGATCCTAGGTAGAGCCATACTTCTGCATATTCTACTTATTTATACTAATACATTATGCTGATTGCAATGTGTTCACTGAGGCCAAAGTACGATATATTATAACGTTATTTGCAATAACACCCTAAAAATTTACTTCAAAAATTAATCTACAAAAAACAAAGAAACATTTTACATATCCACAAAGTTTTTTTAGTGAAGTTAGTTGAGAGCTATAAATTTCAAATGTAACATCAAAGTTCGTTGAGCAGATTTTGTTGTGACATTTTGTTACTCTAAACATTTTCGATCTCATTAATTTTTTTTGCTATTTGTGGCAATTTGTTTGTGATGAGCAATAACAAGTCGGTTTGCAAAATGGCCTAACTTGTAGCGAATTTGATCTCGTAAACGTTGGTGGCCGCAAAAAGTTGCGTGCAAGTTTTAGAAGCAAAGATAAAAGCAAAAAACAAAAAAAAAATCCATTTTTTTTTATAAATTGTTTAATAAATAGATGTTATCGATTTTTAATGGCATCGAAACTTTTTTTTCCGTATTTGTGGGAAAATTCTGCATAGGAATTAGTGATTTTTTTTATACCAGAAAACATGCAGTTGAAATATTTTTCAGGACATGGACTATAGTAGAAGCTTGGTATGAAATACCAGGAAAAGGCACTGTCTTGACGAGCCGTGTTCCTTTGCGAAGTCTTCCTGTGTGCATGATCATCAAATTATCAGTAACCAAAAGGTCAGATTTCTCGAAACTGTTGGGTCAGTTGCTGATCATGGCTAAATCATCTGTGTCGGTACTCAAGAGTTCCCGCTACGGGAGTAACTAAAATAACTCACAGAACTCGCGTACTCTGACTCTAATCTGTGCATGTACTACTGCTTTATGGTTATTTGATTCATCTCTTTAGTTATTGCACAGAAAGATATTTGATCCTTAAAACA
The DNA here is from genome assembly GCA_030522625.1 of Copidosoma aretas. NCBI lineage: Eukaryota > Metazoa > Arthropoda > Insecta > Hymenoptera > Encyrtidae > Copidosoma > Copidosoma aretas. The sequence goes on from JAPYYV010000946.1 coordinate 12,552, forward strand.
AAGTGCCAGCTCATGAAGCATTGATGCTTTAGATAACTGCGCGTAAACACGAAATTTTAATGGGCGTGCACCATTATTCTCAGTGTCATGCACTCGGTTACGCACTGGGATTTTCAGTGCAGGCATTAAGAATAATGGTTTGCGCAAGTGAAACTTTATGTTTACGTGCATGTTATAATATCAATGCTTCCTAAGCTGGCACAGTGTTTTAAAGAAACAATTTATTTCTGCGTTGTCTTAATGATTACTCTCAATTTTTGATCTTCCAATAATTTATTGTTTTATTCGTCACTATAATATGTACACCCACCGGGAAAAGATATTTTTCCCAAACAATCTCGTCAGTGGTAATGTTGCATGTTCGACAGCCCATTCACTCTCCTTCATCAATAAGACATTTCATGCCTGTCTGTCTGCTGATACACTAGATGTGAAAAAGTAGCCGACACGGTGGCGTTGCAGCGGTAGAGTTGCAGTTTCGTCGATCACCGAGGTTCAGCAGCGTTTAGCCGTGGTTAGTACTTGATTGGGCGACCGCTCAAGTCTCGCCGTTTGCCTCGAGGTTAGCTTCCGCTGCTTATCGTCAGAGATCGATTAAGTGTTTCTCTTACGTTATAGACAACGTGAGATGGAGATCAGTTCTGGTGTTTATACGTAAACATCTGGTCGTGACTTAGGTTTGCACCGATAGCTTAAAAAACACTATGTTTGTGTATAAAAAGCCATGTCAAAGCCTTTGAACAGCGATAAACAATAAAAAAAGAAAAAAAATGTGAAAAAGTATACAAACCTCTTCAAACCTTCTCGTAATTATCATTCGACGTCGTCACCGAGATCTAATCTTATAGATTTTACGTAGTGTTTCTTAACTTCGACAAAGTTAAAAACTTCGTCAAAGGTAATATACATTAACAGCTGAGGTACACTCTCATTTTCTCCGGCAAGGACAGAAGTGAACTAGAATATTTGTATAATCTTGACAGACATCAGCCTACTGCAGCAGGGGTAACATAATGGTTATTGTTTTTTTTACATATTTCTCATACTTATATTTTTAACTCTTTTAAATCATCGACTTAATATAGTTTTAAAACAGGATTCATATTACGTAAAAACTAAAAAATCAGATAACAAATTAAAATTTCCTTAAGAACTTTGAATCAATATTTTACAATAATTCTTAAAATATGCCTTTTTATTTGAGTCATCTATTTGAATTTAACTGCAAGGAATCAACGTCTGGTCTTATTAAAATGCTTCCTTCGTTAAGCTGTGTGATTTATCTTTATACCCTAGCCAGTAGATTATTTTTCAATTACGTTATTCCACAGTTATATATTTTATTCTTCTTCTCTAATAAAATTCTAAAAATATTTCAATGCCTCAAAGATGTGTGCATGTTTTGAAATATGTGTTGAGTATTTTGGATATCCAGACGATCGCTTTTAACCAGGAGGGATTCAGTATGATGCTATTCAATAAGGCTCTGATTTGGACTTTCCGCAAAATCAGGAATGGAATGACCATCAAAGTTGTTGTGTAATATGACCTGTTGATTACATATACAAGTCTATATGGATGGATAGCTCGAAGGTGCATAGCTCTATCAAGTTTCAAATGTTGACTTTTTTTTAATACCGAGGTGAACTAGGCAACTTTTATTTATTTATTTTTTCTTATTCAGTTTTTATTTGCCTGAAAATTGCTTTTACATCGTATACATCATCGTTGACAGGATCATCAAAATAAATCATTACCAGTAATACCACAAATGTGGCATAAAAAGACTCTTGCTATTTGATTTCATACTAATGCTTAATTTATATTATTAATATCACGTTTTCAGAATAAATATTTTCATCGATTTATTTTCTCTGCAATTAAATAAATAACTTTTTTACATCGTTATCAGCACGCGATCAATAATTATCAAGCTAATTACAAATACTGCAGTATTATTTAACTTTTAAAATATGCTTTAACATACTATCTTCAATAGTCCATAATCAATTCTTCGAATTGTTTTTCAATCATCAATGGCAAACAGTTTGTCTAGATGTACTCGCTCTCCATTTTGGAATCTGATATAATCTTATAGAAAACACAATTGGCAAAGATTCATAAGTTTGTTAAATGAAAGCTCTACTTTTTTCTGCCTCCTCAACAATTTTTGTAAGATTCTCTTATAATTGCAACGTCCCTTAGTATAGAATATATTTTTCTTGATTCTGGAACTAAGATTAATCTACTGTAAATTACACAAGATCGGAGATTCCTTTAAGTTACTTAGGTTCTTATTATTGCCCAAATTTACTATGGCATGCTTGAATATGAAAAAGCCATGATTCTGTTTGTTTATAGTAAAAACGCATTCTATGTACGCTTCGTTTATTAAGATATCGAAAAAAGTAATATCTATTTGCATTATTCACGCAAATGCTTGGGATGTAATCTTTTTTCTGTAATTGTACCTAATTCACTGTTTTTTCTCTTTTTAGCCATGATTACTGTTTCAACCTATGTGTAATTGTTCCATATTCTTCATACCTTTCCTATCGACATTGTAGATTTTGAGTATTATCCCGTATTTCAGTTTTTCTATTCTATTTGATATATTTATTTGTGATCGACATGTCTTTTTATTACTTTAGATGTAATAATTTCCTTTTCTTTTACCTTTTGTTTACTAATTGGTCTACTTGTTTTTGTACAAAACGTATGTATTGTTTTAACTATGTGTTATTCGTATTATTGTTTATGTATTTTAATTTTTTCATCTGTTAAATATAATTCCGGAATATTATTATTTTTAACATTCCTATCCTGCAAAAACGTTTTTGTATTCGTGCTATTGTTTTTCTATCTTAATCATTCAATATCTGGTGCTAAATAATGATGAACTAGGATACATTTGCACTTATTCACTCTCGTCTTTGTTTTATATTTCTTTTAAATCGCCCTACTTATTTTCAAAATCTTTTTTCATACTACTATTACATTTGTCTAGAAGGGAGAAAAAATTTTTTGAGCTTAAAAACGTCAACAAATATAGAATTGATGAATTTTTTTCTAATCTATAAGTGATGTATAGAAAAGGTTTTATTCATATATTCGGTGATATCAAGAAGTGGGAGCAGCTGCAAACGAATCATAATATTGATTACATAAATATTGATAACTTTAGTATGTAAAGGTTTTTTTAGGCTTTTTACTATATGCGGGTATAATTAGACGACGAAACCTAGATACATGGAGCAAATTTAAGACAGATAACCACAGGTAATAATAGGTGCATTTACCGCTAAGAAATATGCCTCTTAATTCCCTCCAATTTTAGATGAACAGAAGATTGTTGAATAGTCGCTTTTATGCGAAAAAATCAAGAAAATTGAAGTTTTTTAGAAATAACTGAAAGGCTGTAATTTAATAATTATTTTAGGAATTGCTGTTTTCTAGATGATTTTGAGTAGATTGAGTTTTAATGATTATTTATTTAAATGATCGTAAAAAACCAACAAATTTCGGAAAATTTCAATAATTTTTTACTCCGAAAGGGAAAATTCTACAGTGTTGAAATATGTATCTTATTACCCTTGACTTATAAAAAAATTTTGTTACAAATATTCATTAGTTTTCCATGTATCCCATTTGTTTATGAAAAAGGTCTTTAATGTTAGATACAAATTTGACCTTTTTGCATTATAAATAATAGTTCATTCAGGGCTCATTTTTTTCCGTCAAAACGTCAATTTTATAAATCTGTTATTGCCATATCGATTATTATTAATTTTGACCTTAAAAATGGCGTTAACAACGTTGCTTTTTTTTCGGGCGGCGTTTTTTCACAATATCTTAACAAAAAATGATCGTATCGTCACGCAACTTTGTTACTTCTATTGCTGATAATTTTCTACAAATTTACAAAAAAAAAGTAGCTCTAGCACATCTAGAAGCCGAGATATTTTTTTTAATTGTTTAATGCGCCAAATCTTTATTTATAAGTATTTTTTGCTAAAATTTTGAATGGATCTTGTTGATTACTTTAAGTTAGTAATGTCATCGAGTGCCGCTTGAAAAGGCCCCTTTTTGTGGTAAAAATATAATTATTAATAATTAGTGAATTACAAGCGGCTTTAATTTGTTCGGCTACAATAATAAAAGATTTTTTAATCGAACGACATTCAAATTAGAGCAAAAAAAAAATTCTTTATATCTCGGTTATTTCGCAAATAAATAAATAAATAAAGAAAACGCAATAACAGAAACACTGAAAAATTGAGTACTCGATTTTTCTTCTATTTACTTGAACAAGTGTAAGAATTGATATTTTTTTTTCATTTATGTACAATAAACAGCTAAAAAATACTTGTTTCAATTTTCAAAGTACTACCTAATATGTAGATTTTTACTGTTACGCAACTGTAATACATGTATAATAACTAATTAAGCACAGGATTGGATGCAAAAAAAAAGTTAGGAAAAATAAATTTATTATAACCATTTTTTGTTTGTAAGCTTAATATTATTAATTTGCCTATTGTTATTATTTTCGCACGCTACCCCATATTAAAAAAAAAACATCAAAATCTACCGGAAAATAACCAAGACACGAAGAAAAATTGTTTGCCCCAATTTAAGTTGATCGATCAAAAAATCTTCTTTTGCTTAAGCCAAACAAATTGAAGCCTCTTGTAATTCACTCATTATCAATTATATTTTTATCGCAAAAAGGGGCCTTTTCAAGCGGCACTCGATGATATTACAAGCTCAAAGTTAATAATAATATTCATGCAAAATTACAGCAAAAAAGACCTATAAATAAAGATTTGGCGCAAAAATCGATTAAAAAAAATATCTCGGCTTCTCCATATACTAGAGTAACTTTTTCTTTTGTAAATTTGTAGAAAATTACCAGCAATCGAAGTAACAAAGTTGTGAGACGATACGTTCATTTGTTGTTAAGTTATCGTCAAAAAACGCCGCCCGAAAAAAAGCAACGTTGTTAACGCCATTTTTATGGTCAAATTGAATAATAATTGATACGGCAATAACAGATTCATACAATTGATGTCTTGTCAGACAAAAATCAGCCCCGGATAAACTATTTTTGATAACGCAAAAGGATAAAGTTTCTATTCAACATTAACGACCTTTTTCATAAACAAATAGTATATATGAAAAACCAATAAATATTTGTAACAAAATTTTATTTATAAGTCAAGGGTAATAAGATACATATTTCAACACTGTAGCATTTTTCCTTTCGGAGTATAAAGTTATTGAAATTTTACGAAATTTGTTGGTTTTTTACTATTATTTAAATAAATAGTCAATAAACTAAATCCACCAGGACTAAAATTAACCTGTTTTAAATTATCCAAAAAACAGCGGTTCCTAAAAAAAAAAAAAGAATTGCAGCTTTCCAGTTGTACTTTAAAAACTTTAATTTTTGTTTTTTTTTCGCATAAAAGTGACTATTCAACAATCTTCTGTTCATCTAAAATAAGAGGCAATATAGAGGCATATTCCTTAGTGGTAAATACACCTTTTTGTACCTGTGGTTATCTGTCTTGAATTTGTTCCACCGTTTTTCCAAACTCCATAGGCCTACTATACTTTGCCTTTTTGATTGCTCTGAATACCAACCATGTAAAAAATATAGAATTTATTCAAACTAAAAATTTTGTACTCGCTTGTTTTTTAATTCATTATTTAAATATATCAAAATTCTTTACTACACTGGTTTGTACGAACAGAATTCTTATTTCCTGCGTGCACTCGCGCACACGGGTGTATGTGTGCAATTATAACACACCTACTCATTCATACACGCTTTAATCCATACCAACTATGTTCAACTTCTGTTGAATTCCATACATTGTGCCTCCATTATGGAGCGTGGAGTGTAAAGGAAGGAAAGTTGGAAGAAAAAAAGAAAAAAGGAGGGCAAACGTTCTGTCTTTTATCGTTAGCTGGGACCGTCAGTGTGGTATGCTAGCGATCCAGCTACATCCGAACACATCTAACACTTGCACTTGTACACTTATTGACTGCACGGGCTGGATTGATATGGCATGTCAAGAAGTGCCATTTTTATTTCAACCGTATACCAAAATATATTTGGCTTCTCTTTGTTACGTAAGTTTCAAATCTTAGCACCATTGACAAATACATAACACGCAAGTATAAGAAATAGAACATAAGGAGCAGTCAGAGCTGAGTTGGCTGAGGCGCTAGTCTAAAGTACGACTACTCAAGTAAGGCTCAGATTCGAATACCGGTTTGGTCAACTCGAAAAAAATTTCAGATTTTTGTCTGGCTGGGATTTATTGCCAAGTCTCGAGGCTAGTTCTGCACCACAAGGCGACTCAAGGTTAGGCTTCGTGGGCTCCTTTGGTAGATGCGAGGCTCAGTTAGGAAGGAGTATGGGATGGGTGGAAAGAGAAGGTGTAATAGTTTAGGAAGACGGCACAAGGGGTTGTTGGTTGTGGCAGAAACTAGGATCAGTCATCGATGGCTTAGTGGTGAGCGGGGCTCTTGCGAAGACCAGAATTACCGACGCTCTTAACAAAAAATTGGATACGTATCCGCCCGTACGAAATAACGTATCATTTTGTTTCTAAATTTCGGAAAAATCTCATCTTTCTTGTGATTGTATAAAGGTTATACAATAACAATCAGATAATTCATATTTGAAACTAGATAGTTATGTGATAGATTTTAAACACTAAAACATAAGATAATACGTCCTTCAACATAAAAAACAAAATGTTATTTTATAACTTACATGATTGGTGTTCTCCATTAGGAGGCTCTCCAGCATGTATACACATAGCACTAAATTTGTGATGTTGATTATAGGATATAGTTAAAATTTAATAACATCAAAGTTAATTTCATGCCAAAAAATAATAATTTGAGTGACAAAAAAAATGTTTTATTTTAAATTCTAATGTTGCATATTCAGCTACTGTTACGTATAAAAGCGACCTAAATAAAAGTCGGGATACTTTTTTTTATTTGATTTCCATTTCTTGAAGCTTAGATTATTCTTTGAAAAATTTCGAACAAAGTTACCGAAGAAATTTTATAAAATATGCCATGCATAAGAAGTAAGGTACTATTATTAATACGTTCTACAAAATTTTGTATAAAAAATAGTACTAAAATTGAGGACCCAGATCGAATAACTCGCCCGACGCTCGAAACGGAATTGAAGTTCGCGACAAAGGGGGCAATTTATAAAAGTCTTTTAATTGGTTTTTAAAAAATACCAACCTGTAGAGAATAAAAAATTTACACCTTTTCTTGGTTTATATCTTTTTAAAAGGAATGATAATATTAAAGATAAAAATAAAAACAATACTTTCTGAAAATCAAAATCAATGGGTTTTCAAAACATAAATCGCTATTTCTCAGCCAATTTTGATCAAAATCGTTTGAAACTTGGTATAGGCTCGGTGAATACCTTAGCGCTGCCGATCAACTGAATAAAATTTGTTAAACTAGTCATTATTTACAAATATTAGATGACATATGGGTAGTAAAAGAACTACCAAACTTATAAACTTCAGCGAAAAAAAGTATGCGGGGATGTTTCAGTTAGATACAACTTCCAGAGACAAAGTTGTTCCTGAGGACTCGAAAAAGTTTTCCTCAAAGTTTTTACTTGATTCATCAAAAAATAGCTGAGATACAGCGCTTTTTGTAACTACGTACGTACCTACTTGGAAACAACGACAGTTTTCCAGCACCAGCGTCAGGATAAATCGTCTGCTGCATACCGGTGCAGACGGCTGATCTGCCGTCTGTCATACCTGCACTGTTAACATTTTATTCATGAGGCGGGAGCAATATATTTATATTAAATTAACAACAATTAGTTCTGTAGTATTACTTTACATTTACACAATTTAAAGTGCGTATAGACACGTGATGTACATGAAATATTTTAAAATCGCACTCATTCATTTTTCTATTAAAAGTAAATTCTGTTTCGAGCGTCGGGCGAGTTATTCGATTTGGGTCCTCAATTTAAAATAGAAAAATGTATAAGTTCGATTTTAAAATAGTTCATGTACATCACGTGTATATACGCACTTTAAATTGTGTAAATGTAAAGTAATTCTACAGAACTAATTGTTATTAATTTAATATTAATATATTGCCCTCGCCTCATAAATAAAATGTTAACGGTGCAGGTATGACAGACGGCAGAAGATCAGCTGTCTGCACCAGTATGTAGCAGACGACCTAACCTGATGCGGGTGCTAAAAAACCGCCGTTGTTTCCAGCTACGTGCACTAGACCGACACAAATTCGCGAACTGGGCGAAGCAGCAGCTTTGGGCATTGAGTGTCACTGAAGCGGGTATTGCACAGCAGCTCGCACCTAACCCTACTTACTTTAACACGTGCAGTGGCACTCAACGCTCAAAGTTGCTGCCTCGTCCAGTTCGTAAATATGTATCCGTCTAGTGTACGTAGATACAAAAACCTCTGTATCTCAGCTATTTCTTGAAGAATCAAGTGAAAACTTTAAGGAAAACTTCTTTGAGTCCTAAGAACTATTTTGAAAAGTTATAAACTAAAAAAAGGTGTAAATTGCTATTTTCTATGAGCTGGTATTTTTTTAAAACCAATTGAAGGACTTGTGAAAATTTCCCCCTTAGTCGCGAACTTAAATTCCGTTTTGATCGTCGGGCGAGTTATTTGATCCGGGTCCTCAATTGTTATGCCTTGAATATTATACAACATTTTTTCGGTAAATTTGTTCGATATCTTTAGAGGAGTAATCGGAGCTTTGAAAAATGGAAATCTAATAAAAAAAACTTTCTCGATTTTTATTAAGGTGGCTTTTATACGTATTACAGTACCTGAACATGCAACATGCAAAATTTGAAGAAAAAAATTTTTGTCACTCAAATTATAATTTTTTAGCGTGGAATTAACTTTGATGTCATTAAATTTTAAATATATCCTTAAATAATCATCGCAAATTCAGTGCTATCTGTATGTTGGAGAGCCTCCTTAAGTGACGTCTTTTGATAGAGGAGAATAACAATGAGTTAACGCAAAAATTTTACGCTGGTATGAACAGACTGGCACCTACAAAGTGACAAGATTATGAAATGACAAACATAGACTGCAGGAATTTAAAGGTTTAACAAAATATTACAAAATTATTTATCGAAACTTTGTAATGAACATCATAACTTGAACTTTCATGGAAGTAGTAGAGTTTATTTCACATTCAACGTTCACCTAAAATTTAAATTAAAGGAATTTTAACGAAATTCTATTAGGCAATTATGACTTGGACTTCGAAGTCAGGGCTAGTTTAGCTTTGAGATTTAGGATAGGAAAGAGACAGGTATATCCAATTTACGCTATCATGTCTAATCTGATCAAGCCGACCGACCATTATCCGAAGTAAAATTGGCTTTCCTGACATGACTGATCCAGCCAGATCTGAACTGCTCCAAGTGGGTAGACATCGTTCAAAACGATAAGTTTGAACCTCGTTAGTAAGTATACGTTTTTTTAATCAAAAATATTAGAGTTTTCCACTGTGTGATAGCTAGACAAACTGGAGACGAGGGATTAATACTCAGATATTTGAGTATTTCCCACCTAATCGGAGAATTTAAGAGATTACGCTTATTTTTTATTGTTGATCTAATCGATCAGGTTAGACATACTAATGTAAGTTAAACATACCGACTGTCTCGATAGTTCGTGTAAATTCTCGTAAAATTTCGGATTTTCTAATGACATGATAATTTATTTAATTTGTTTATAAAGGGTTGCCTAAATTTTTTAGAATCAGAATTCAATGACTTGTGTGCGACAGTTAATCGTCATGCTGAATTACAGGAAAATAATAATGAAACTTAATATTAATAACTTACTTTCAAAAATTTGTTACACTAACAGTTGTATTACTATGTATGCGATTCTTTTATCATAATTTTACGTGTACGTAAACTTATACGTAGAAGAATGGTGATTTTTCAAAATTTCATATTTTGGTATGCGTTGTTGAAGTTTTACTTCTGTCATGGGTCCCGCGATCAACACCATCCGTTTGAGCAGGTTTATCTGGTCAAAAAAATAACATAAGAATTTTGATAGAAATACTTACATGCGTAAGAAAATATACTAAGAATGTTCCTGTCAAGTTTGAAATCGATCCACAACCTAATGGACGAGAAATTAATGATACAAATTTAGTATACTTTACAGGAGTTCTTGTAGAGAACCGTAAAAATAAGCTTATCTACTTGAAAGTATTAATAGAATTACTAGTAGAATTATTGTGACGAAATTTTACTACGAAGTGAATTTTATATGCTTAGCATGTGTGTAAAACAATCACATCAGTTGTTCATGCGTGAGCAAAGACATAAATAATTATTTTAAAAAGTGAATAAAACTGTACCATTAACACAGGATATGCGCACGCATATATAACCTAAAATAGGCAGAACGTCAGGGCTCTTGCTTGTACCCCCAATCATCAAAGATAAACCACCTCAAATTACTTTTATCTTATCATCACTACAAAATTCTCTTTCTTCAGCTGTTATCATCAAGATATTGCTAAATTCTTATAGGTGTCTTAAAGTGTTTTGCCTGAAATTTTTGCGTTAAATCATTGAATATTTTGATTAGTAACCTCATAATCTTGATTTTTTATATTGATTTCCAAAATATTATTCCGTAAAAAGTAATCAGAGCACTGCATTATGGCATCTTACGTGACTTTAAAAATGTAAAATAAACATCAGTGTTTCACACTAGCTTGAGAAAAAAAATTTTCTTTGATGATATTACCGTAGTATACATACCACGGTAGTATTATTGGCATTAAAGCTTACTCATGTATGATATCTAAATCTTTCATTTTTTGTATGTGCAATTTTGTTAACTCAAAATATATAATCTCAAATTTGTTAGCTGTAGATTCAATGGATGAACTCTGTTCAGAAAATGTAAAGAAGCTTAATTGTAACAAAGAACAAACATTCAGCTTTTCACAACCAGAATTACCTCCTGTCGGAACAAGTAATTGCCTGAGTATCATGGGGTTACACAAAAAGACGGGCTTCTCCTTTTCACAACCAACGATAGTGGACAACTTAATAATATCTAGCCAATTACAGACATTGCAGACTCAAACCAGTCAGGTAACTTGTATTTTGCTTATTCAGAAAATCTAATATTTTTGTTATTGCCGTGATTTCAATTGATTCTAATATCATAATAATAACAATTATTATTATTACAAGAATACTCTCCACAACTTAGTGCGGCGGATGACTCGATTCTTCGTAGCTTCAACATGTGAGAGTACTGTTACGATTATTACAGAAGCTTTAAAAAGACATAATTACCAGGTCCGTGTTTACAACTTTGGGATTGTAAGTATCATTTATAAATAATTTTACGTCATAAGAATTAATTTTTACTTAACTAAGTACACTTTTTTTCCATTTTGAAAAAGTTTACTTTTTTTAAGTCAAAATTCCTCTGTTATAAAGTTTACATTATTTTTAAACAAACCACATAAAAATAAAGGGAAATTTTGTGTATTGCAATTAAATGCATGTTCAGGAAATACGTCTTGAATTAATCGTGTATTCGTACCAATTTATCTAAATATTGTATTATAAATATGAACTATAGAGCACATGCCATGCCATACAATATGAAAGGAAAACAGGTAAGTTGAAGAACACCTTCACTTACATAAAAGATGTATTCTAAAAATATTAAAAGCATACCAGGCCTCTTATCTTTTTTCAATTTATTCAACTCAACTTATTAGATTTTTAGTCAATTCAAAATGATAATTTTTGAAAATAAATATACTAAAAATAATTAAGAAATTTATCATTTGCATCATCAAAAAAAAAATAATAAGGAACACTTTAAAATATCTCACAGTTACTACAAATAAAAACAATTAAAGAATAATAAAAACTAATGATAATGATTTCTTCATAGAACCTATCTTTTATAATAAATTAAAATATGAATGTCAATATTATTCAGCTATGTTTTAGGAAGAAGAAAGGAAGAAATCTAACTGTTGACACAAATTAAAAATTTCTTTAAGTCCTTTGAGTGAATATGATAAAAAATTTAAACAAATATTATTATCTAATAATAATTTTAGAATACTTCTTAGGTATTACGATAATATCTTTAGTTTTGCATATTTTATGAGGAACTAAATAAAACAAAAAGGTTAATCCATTTACAACATTAAAATTAAAGGACAAATTTGTCATGAAACTTCAAATATATTGAAATAAGATGAGAGTAAGGTATCTAAACATAGTCAATCATACATATATAATCATAAAAAGCTATTCAACAGATATTAAATTCAACCCAAATCAAAAATTTAATTGAAAAAATATAAAAACTTTCACAGAAATCATGATTTCCTAATTACGAAATGATTTTTTTGACAAAAATTGGTAATCAAAAGCATACTTGCAACAAACCTTTGACAGCAAACTGTGTTATCCTGTTGTAAAAAGTAGTACAGAATCATTATAGATAAAAAAATAATTAAATGCTCATTATTTTGGGATTTTTTTTAAATTATAAAATTAAAAAAAAATATGCGTTCTATCGAAGATAACTTTTCAAAATTATTAGTCGATATTGGTGAAGGAGGGATTAATATATTTGTAATCTCTGAAATTTGGAAAACAAAAGATATATGTTAAAAAATATTCAAGTCAGTAGATAATTTTTCAATAAAGAGTGTTATACTTACTTCTTACAATGAATACACACATTTCTTAAATAAGAAAATTTTTAATCGAATGGAAGGAAACATGAAGACATATTGTAGTATTGATCGTGCAACTTATAAAGGTGTCGTCAAATCCGACGATAATATTCATATCAATTTTCCGATGGAAATTCTAAATAGTATTCGGGAGGGTCTACTACCTCATAAACTTATTTTTGAAATAGGAGCAATTGTTATGTTAATAAGAAATCTGTGTATATCTGATGGTTTATGTGATGGTACAGGATTAAAAATAAAAAAATCATTAGAATATAATATTAAAGCAGACATAATAACTGGTAAAAAAATTGGTTAAAAAGTTTTCATACCAAAAATTCTATCAAGTACTGGAAACACACCTGCCTTGCCAATTATTTTATACAGGAAGCAGTATCCCTTAGTTTAAGCTTTTGCTATGACAATACATAAATCACAAGGTCAAACTTTCGACAGGGTCGGTCTATGCTGAAAAAAACCATTGATTTCACATGGGCAATTATATGTTGCGTTATCTAGATGCAAAACTAAAGATGGTATTTTATACAAAATAAAAATTAAAATAATAATGAAGTCAAATATATTGTTTGGAAAGAAATTCTTGAATAATTGACATACATTTATTTTATTAAAGTAGTTCTGTTAAAGAAAGTATATATTTTTAGCTTACTTATATTTATTTAAGAAAAGAATGGGTTTTAAATGTAAATGGTTTCAAATAATTTGGCTTTTTTAAATTTTTTAATGAAACTTATTTTTATATGATAACTTGTACACGTATTAAAAAAATTATGAAAATTTATGTTCTTAAATTTTGTAAAACCATAAAATCATGTAAATATTAATGCTTTATTTAAACAATTTATACATTAAAAACTTCTGTATAATAATTTTTAATACGTATTTATTAGGGTTCTAGGTGAGAGGCAGGCAAGTTCTTTGGAAAAAAAAATAAATTTATGTTATGTTGAATAGTTAATATCTTAAAGTAATAATAGCAAGGTCAAATAATAGATAATTCTTTTTTTTAAGTGGGTTACAAGTGATGTCTGTCTCTCCGTGGCTTCTTAGGGCTGATTACCCTCTTGCATAACTCTTAAATAGCGCCTCACAAACAAGCACTATTTAAGATTTGAGTTTAAGACTGATTGGAAATCAATTTAACGGCTATTAATATTACACTGTTATCTAAATATGTAATTATTACACGTATCTATATCATGTAGTGTATTTATTATTAATTTAAAAAAGTTTAAACACTGATGTAAATTATAACAACAACAAAAAAGTCAATGCGCCCGTCTATTTGCCTCTTAGGCGGTGTAGGAAAAATAGATAACACACCAAAACAAGTATATAATATATGAAAATTTTAAACGTGTGGGGGCATGGAGGTTATACACATTTCTTGTTATGTTAAATTTACAAAAAAAGTTGAAGAATTTTTCCTTATTCTGTGGAGGCGCTGTAGGAAGGCTGTGGGAGGCCCTCAAATAATAAAATAATAGAAGAATAATAACAACGATTTCACGAAATATTCTGAGTTTTTGTAAGGGGGGGAGGGTGGTACAAAGGCCTGTAGAGGTGCCCATAGGGCAGCGATGGAAAAATACCTTGAGTATAAGATTCAGCGCGTTTTAAACGTTTTGAACGCGCTATTTCAGCTGTTTGCTCTGAAGCCTAATATCATGTAAGATCTGTATTAAACCCTTTAGTTCAGCTGTCACTCTTATCGGATTAAATCCATAGAGGTATTAGAATAGAGCACGCCAAAGGCCAAATCATACGATACGCTGGATCATACGATACGCTGGGCAGGAGAGAAGGCTGCCAGTGAGTCCTCTGTATATTATATCTATATATATATTATCAACCATAGTATAGATATACAAAGTCAAGTACATTAGACAAGGACAAAAGGGAACTCACGGGCAGCTTTCTCTCTTGCTCAGCGTATCGTTGTCACTTACAGGCTAGCAGACCCATGGCGTGCTCTAGTGAGCTTCAAGGGAGTGAGCGGCAGAACCGCCGCGATTTGTGGCAAAACGTGTTGGGCTAATACATATATATCTAGGCTTTGCCACAAACAAACAGACGACGCCCTCTGTTAATCTTATGGGATTCT
>JAPYYV010000947.1:0-27149 GCA_030522625.1 Copidosoma aretas
ATAAATTACATGATTTTAACGTGAAAACACGGAGAGAACAAATTTATATTGTTAGGTAAATAAGGAATAACCTAACAAAAATGGGGGGTGCGAGGGGGCGTGGGGGTCGTGGGGGGCTGTGGTAAAAATTGAGGGTAGCTGTGGGGGGGCAAAACAATGATATTTAACTGAAAAACAAGATATTTTACCCTATAATGTGGGTGGCATGGGGGTCTGTGGGGCGGCTGTAAGGGGACTGTGGGGGGGGGGGCAAACTGAAATAGGCGGGGGAGCGTGATGAGTCAGGCTTACTGTAGAAAATCATAAAAAATCAGCATATTTTTACCTTATTTTTACCTAACTTTTAAGTGTTTGAAAAATGTGTGGGAGGCGAGGGCGGGGCTACTACTTACGACCCACATGAATTAACTATACAATATAGGAAGATATATATATATGTGTGTGTGTGTGTAAAAAATTTTTGTAAACTAGATTTAAATCAAAGCCCCAAATCAATTTATTCCGGATGTCAAAAATTTACTTGACATTAAAATGTTCACAACCTTTGTTGCGGGATATGCGTTCTAGAGGGGTGAAAGAGAGATTTGTAGCCGAGCAAACGCTGGTAGCATTGTATGCAATACTCAATATTTAAGAAAATCAAATCTAAATTTGTTTTTACGCGTAATACAAAAAAATAAAATTTCTTTTGAAGCATACCTCTAAAACAATTTTTTTCCTGTTCCGTACACGATCACAAAAATAAGGGAAAAATTGTGTACAAGCTCTGTAGGCTTCGTGACACTGTTTATTATGCACTTGGTAAAAAAAAAAAAAAATTTGACAGATTGTTCATAAAGATGTTTGATGAATGAAAAATCACTTCCAAGTTTTTCAAAAATCCAATTGAAAAATGGTATGTATTCTCTAGGGTTGAAACATTTGTTTTTCAAGCAACTTGGATAACAAGTTATCATCATTTAGAAAATTCATAATTTTTCACTTTTTTGTTTTCCGAAAAACTTACAGGAGACCTTTTATTCTTAGAATACGTCAATTTTTAAGAAAAAAATTTTTTTGGTAAAAGAATATAGAAATTTTTTTTTATTTGTTCGAACGGTACCGTTAAAAAACAGTAGAAAACAGTGGCACAAAGCCTAAAATACTTGTAAAGTAACTTGTACATTATTTCTGAGAGTGTACAGTACAGGAGAAAATTTGATTGAGAGATGTGCCTTTAAAGAAATTTCTATTTTTTTTTTCTTACGATATTAAAGTCTAGTTTTGTTTGGATTACCTTATATCTATGTATGATATACGCGACAGTGGCGCACGCCGCAGATAGTTTAATTAACCTTAAGAATGAACGAAAAGCAAGATTGATCTATCCCGTAGTGTTACAGTCAAATAAGATCCAATTTAAATTTCAAGTTCTATGATACAAAATGAAGTTCCTATTAAAATTTTATTGGTTCTTATATGCCAATAATATGGTTTATTTATTCTATTCAAATTAAGGGAAGGAGCAAATAATTTTTTTTTAAATGTTTTTGGAATTGTATTTTTTAAGCCTACTAATTATTTTGTTGGATTTTGTAGGAATGAAATCAAGTACAATGTTGTGAGGTTATCTTATAGTACATTTTATTTGCGGTCATAGTTATTTGGTAGAAGAGATTAAGCTACGATATTACTATTAAGAACCCTTTATTTTTTGCTGAAAAGTATGTTGTTAGACCCATGGTAAATTTATCGGCAAGTTCTTGTATTTCATTTATTGTATTTTATAAGTAAAAACGCAATGTTCAATCGTGCTTTTGAATTAATCAAGAGAATCCCTAATTATCTAAATCACGTGATTATCATGTGAGTATATCATTATTATGACGTGATAATCATGTGATAATCACGCAAGAATTTAGACCGATTTCTCACGTAATAATCACGTGATTATCACGTGATTTCCATTCTGTTTAAAAAATTCACGTTGTATTGACTGTACCTCTTCTTTAGTTTCCTTGAAACAAATTTTTTAAACTTATGTTGGTACTTACATAAGTTCTTACATAAGACCTTACACGGAGGGAAAATCATAGGGCCGTCCCATAGGTGCCTCTGGTAAAAGTCCACTGAAGCCGGCACCAGTGTTGGCACTATGCAGTTAATGCCATGGCCTCATGTACACGATGAGTATGCAGCCTACGCTGTAGCCTCGGATCAATCTCATGGTGGCATTGGACTTTTTCCATTGCTCTTTTGTGTTTTGACTTGAAAAAATAAGTGAAAGTCTCCCTCCGACCCCCCACTCTCTTTATCTTCAGCAAATCAGAGTCTATACGTGGCCCCTCTTAAACGCGCCCCGCACTACCTATTCGCTGTGTGCAAGTTCTGTGCTGCCCCTATTTTGCCGGACATTCCATGTCAAATCTTATAGAAGTAAATTAGTTTAAAGAGACAAGTGGCGCCAACTCTACCGTCCACCGACTTGCACACAGCGAATATGTATACTAGCGTGCAAGCTGCGAAAGAGATAGACAATACTAGAAAGAATTTTTCTGGGGATACCCCCACTCCTACTTGTCAAATCTCAAAAGGGCAATGGAAAAAATCCAATGCATTGATATGCGCACAGCTATACTATACAGCCATGGCTATAGCGCAGGCTGCACAGTGATCATGTACTTAAGGCCATGGCATCAACTGCATAGTGCGAACACTGTTGCCCGCTTCAGTGGACTTTTACCAGAGGCACCTATCGGACAGCCCTATGATTTTTCTCTCCGTGTATATATACAAACTTATGCCTGCATTTTAACTAAGTTCCTATATCAGTTCATACGTAAGTTCTTATCCAAGGATTTAGAATCGAAAACTCGGCTTATTTCGACGAAAACCGTTCTCTTTTTTTTGCGATCACAATGGTCAACCATGATAAAAAAAACCTAGTACAATAAAGTTAAAAGTGTTAAAGAAACCCTAATATAACAAATATCTTTTAAAATTTTTTTAAAATGATAATACCAATATAAGTTAGAAGCATTAAAAGTTTGTGAAAAATCTGAGATTCCGAACTATTAAAAATTTGCAACTTATTTTAAATTTTTTTTGTTGAAAAGTTTATAAGTCACTCGAGCTTTCACCTGTTGGTAAGCGATTATAAAATACAAGACTTTTGCTAAGACTAGAATTGAATCTTTATTTATTCAAACAATTTTTATTTAAAGTTATTTCAATCATATAGCATGAAAAAAACTTGTGTTCTTAAGGACGTTCCATACAGTTAGCGGGGGGAAACATTTGAGGGGCAAGGGGAAACAGGCAGCGAGTGAAGAATTGGCAACGCTGCACGAAATTGATGTATATATACCCACAGTTCTACATGTACTTATATTATATATATACATTGATTTACACACTCACGAATATATATTCTTTTTCGGAAAACGATTTCGAGACTTATGGCCATCTGGCAAGTGAAGCCAAAGCTCCAGTTGCCTCCCGACATTATCGTATCGTTTTTTTGAACTGTTTTTTTATTTTTTTTTCGTAGAAAAAGTCAGACGATTGTCGCGAAATTCAATATACTTGTACAATAAATTGATAACACTATCTGTGCCATGAATAAATATTGGCGAAGTTCATTGGGCCAATTTTCTTAAAACTGAGTTTTTATCAAATTTTTTATCACGTGACATTCATAAGTAGGGCTTCAGGTAGTTGTATCCCTACCACGCTAGTCGAAAGCATATTTGATCTCGGAATCGACAGTGTGGTATGCTTTCTGCCTCTCTCGCACTTGTGTGAAGATCTAGCCTTTAGGAATTTCTACAACGCTTACTAATGTATTTCTTATCTCACAGGCACCCTTGAGATGTTTTGTTAAATTAGATAAGATTACTAGATATTTATGTAATGCGGAAAATAATATCATCAAAACCTCATCATTATTTTGTATAATATAAATAATTAACGTTCAGAAAAAGACGTTTCTCCACAAGCATCTATGTTGAGATGTGACGAAAGTACGAAAACTTCCAGCATCATTATTTGTCCTTATAGCTAGGAACAGCATTACAAAAATTTAGCAGAGTCCTTATTAGCCATTAATTTAGCTGTCCACAACGTTGCATGAATATCTTATCATTATTCTTGTTTAGGATACAACTACCTTGAATTTTATGTGGCCTAATTGGAATATACGGGTGCAAAAACCGATATTAATCCAGTAGCCAAAAAAATCTATCGGAATCCATCCGTCTCTTTGGGTTTAAGGTCATTTAGTATATATCCTTTTGTACTTATTTTACCGACTACCTCACTTCGCAAAATATTCATTAATGATCATTCATACAGCTGTTTTCTCGTTAAAATACGAGAAGATTTGCCAAGCTTTTAGGAATCAATCAAGTCAATATTCGTTGTAATCTGTTTAGAATTAAAAGAAAAAAGTTACATTTCATGATCGTGAAGTAGTAATTAAAGTACCAATTACACGAAGTGTTACTTTTTTCAAAATTTTGGGCACTAAATAACTTGAAATTTATACATAATCTCTAAAATAAAGTTACAAATGCAGGCCTTTGCGTATTTGTGTAAATATTGGCTTTAAAAAATAAATATTTATCAGCAACAGTTTCTACCCTACCAGCAACCTTATTTTCAGTAATAGCTAATTATGAAGCTGTCTTTGGGTGTAATAAAGAGAAGATCCACCAAGCTAGTACATTGAGGAGTCCATCAAGCAAAGAATTATTGTAATCCATCGCAAATTGAAAGAGAAAAGTTACATCTCAGGCAATCCACACCAGTTCCTTCAGTACTTTTCACGATCATGAGATGTAACTAACCCTTTTGATTTGCAACGAATTACAATGAATCTTGGATCAATAGACTCCTCCAAGTACTAGCATGACTAGAGAAAAGTTACATTTCGTCTGATTGGCACTTTAGTTGCTGTTTTATTTTGTAAACGAGGCTTTAGGTGTACAGGTGGCGCAGCAGTATAGTTGCCTGATTGATGAGGGAGGTGGGCGCACGGGGACTCCCGTGTAGTAGTAGATGTACAGCTCCCGCTCTATACATATAGCCTTCGTATACTGCAACGAATATATACATAAGAGTTGTTAAGAGTAAAATGAGATTTTTTATTAAGAACCATTGAGTCTAATAATAAAAGAGGTACACTTGTAATGTGTGTCTGCCGTTTGATTCACCAAATCCACTACCGCTTCGGTTATTGCATAGGTTGTCGGCCCGCACGTGGTGACAGATTTTGGTATTGACGTGACAAGAGTGAGGATAAGGAGAGAAAGCTGCTTATGTTAGTACAGTGCATAATTTTAAGAGAATGGCTTGTGAAAACTGCGAAAAGTGATAGAGCTTAGAAAAGAGTAGTATAATAGTGGGACACGAGAAAGAGGCCGACGTGCAGGTCGTGCCCATACAGTCATGCATGAGTATATGTACATTTATATATACATAAGCGCTGCTGCGTGTAACAAGTTGAGGCAAGCCGGACGAGACGTTCGGTGTATTCTAAAAAAAGCCGTGTTTTGTTTTTGCGACAACACGCATAAAATTCGTTTCTCTCTTCTTCCTTTCTCTCTGCCAATAGTGTTGCTTCGTATATAAGTATATAACACAAAATCAAGCTTCCTCGCTTTTTTTTAAAATACCATGAGTTAAATGAGTCGTGACAAGTATAAGTACGAGTTCTTTAAAGAGAAATGAGAGAAAGAGTTATTGAATTAAAATAAAATAAATCGAATAGTATAATTGCGGTGCGTTGCATTGTTCTGTTTATTATATTTAGTTCTTTTGATAATGGTATATGGCGTATCTGACTAAAGCATAAAAGACGTAAATAACGAGAAGAGAACAGAGGCTATTTGTATTGCCAGCTAAATATCATGGAAATAAATAATGAGAAAATAGAAAGAGTAGAGAGAAAATTCTTGAAAGCAAAATACATGGAGTCGGTGTAAAACCTGCAGTACAGGCGTAGCATCTTCTAGGTGTTGAGTATATTTTCAGGCGAGCAAGTGGTCTGTGTAACGCGTGCGCGTACGCTTCTCCTCGAAATTATTTCGTTTGCGGCGCTTGGAAAAAAAAGTGTGTGAGAGTGTGCTTGTTGCATGTAATGTTGCGCGCAAGGAGTACAGTCAATTTTTAACATTATGGTTTTAGATTTGCGGTGCGACTTAAAACTGTCGAAAATATTTTGTTAAAATGGCCTCATAAATAATGAGACAAAATTTATATTCCAGATGGAATCTTAGGAGTCGCAGTCAATGAGCGAAAGAGACAAGAGTGAAAAGTTGGACTCAATTCCAGAGGCAAAAGGTATAGTATTCTTAAAGTTTGGATATCTACAAGAGTAATATAGATAATTTTGCGATAATTAATTACATTAAAAGAGCAAGAAAAGATAATTATGTTTATCTTTCACACAGGCAAAAACACTCTGCCTACACAAGTCAAAACGCCAGAAGAGTCCAAATCAGAAATCTACAATATCGATGATTTTCTGAAAGATTCTGAAAAAGAAATGCTCAATCAGCTGAGACCAATCCTAGTGCAACTGTGATTGGCAATCCTAGTGCAACTAAGGTATCCAAGGGCTTAAGGAGGATACATAATCAGAAGAAGCTATATTCTAGAATTATTTATATTGTGAATTGTGTAAATCTAATAACATAAAGCTTATTTTCATATTGTACGAGGGTGATCATTGTGTTAAAAAAAAAATTTATTTTATTTTTTTTTATTTTGCATGCCAACATACTATCACTTACAATAGCACCTCAATTAATCTCATGAGAAATTTGTAATTTTAATTCGATTTCAATTTACCAAGGCTTGTTTTATTCTTTGAATGATCAGAGATGGGGTTAACGGGACAAATTTTTTCAAATTATTGACGTATCCAGAGTCACGTGAAATTGTTTATACGGAAACTAGTAGATACTTACATTTTGTTACAGCTTGAAGCGCAAAATAGAGCAAGTCAATCAAAGAGTCAAGAGGAAAGAGTGTATTCGGCCACCTCTAAACAAGTAAATAGGCCTAGAAGTGATACTGACAATTATATAAACGACCGTTGCCACCGGTGGCGGTGTAGCGAGCTTGGACATTGGAGAAACCAATGCCATATTCAAGAGTGAAAGAGAAAGTACTTTGCGTGCAATAAGATCCATGACACAGAGCACATTTTCGAAGCATTTAGCCGTATGAAGTATGTAAATAATAAATCTTTCATCTTTAACAATTATAAAGGGGGCGGTAGAGAAATGTACAGGGGAAGAGGAAGAGGGAGAGGTAATTTGAATAATAATAAAAGAGGAAAATCAGGTAGTGGCCCTAAAGGTATAATGAGTGATTCAAGAGGTAGGGTTACTAAAAGAGGAAGAGCAGGATATAACAAAAATAATGCACTATCGAAAGTATCACTAGCAGCAGCACAAGCAGCACTGGCAGCACAACAAAAGAAGACACAAATTACAAGTAACCATTTCAAAATCATAAATAATAAAAATAATATAACATTCTTAGCGGATTCAGGAGGAACAGAGCATATTGTAAATATAAGTTTAATTTCAAGTAATTTCAAAAAAGGCTCAAATGCTGTTATAAAGAGTGCAAATAAAAATCAATCAGTGGATATAGAAATACATGGTATAGGAGATCTATATATCAAAAGTCGAACTAAAAAAATAAAATCAACAAATGTATTAGCCGCGGAAAATATAGCAGATAATATAATTCCTTTAAGATAATTTGCAGATTTAAACTTAGGTATATACTTAGACAATAAAACACTCGAAATCTTTTATGAAATAACGAAAAAAATTTACTTGTCAGGACATTACGAGAAATGAAAGTGGAGAATTGATTTTTCAGTCAAAAATAAAAATAATGTAAGTCCCGAGTACACTGCATATACTTGGAATGCAGAAACTATTTTGGAGTCTGATTTTACAAAACAATCTCAAAATCTTAGAATGTATCGAAATTGATCAAAATAAAAGAGACAGAGGGAGTAAATGAGAAAAATTTGAACAGTGCGATAGAATCTGAGATTGGGAGGGATATAGAGAAGAGTAAAATCACACAAGAAGAAGATAAAATAGATTTTTATTTTGACGCGCAAACGATCAATAGACAAATATGGGACTTCGACTCTATTGAAAACATAGAAGAGGTTAACAAAATAAAACTAATAGAGTTTAATCCGGAAAATAATAAGCAAGAGAAACTGAACCAAGGTATGCTTTGGCATATTAGATTAGGGCACCTCAATTGACAATACCTAAAATATTTGAAGAGTTCTAACGTATACTTTGAAAATATTACGTTTAACAATAATATCTTCGATTGCGAGATTTGTAAATTATCAAAGATGGAAAAATTACAGCACGAAGAGACGAGAACATTAGCCGATAGGCCTTTTCATCCTATACACACAGACATCATTGAAAAAATAAGTTTAGCCTCGTTCTCTGGTGGCTTTCATTACAATATAGTTGTAATTGATGATTATTCAAGATTTGCATGAGTTTATTCTCTTAAAAATAAGAGTGAAGCAGGTAAATGTCTAGAGAACTTCATTGTGACCCCGATAAATTTAGTAGGGAAAAATGAGAAGATATGCTATTTAAAAATCGATAATGCAAAAGGGAATACAGGAGGAGAGTTTAAAGAGACGATGAAAAAGAAAGCAACTATGCCCCACCATATACTCCAGAACTTACCGGAACAGCAGAAAGATTTAATAAAACTATTTAACTGAAAACAAGAGCACTCTTAATGGATTTCGGTTCACCTAAATCCATGCGGGAATTAGCAATAGAGGCAGCGGTGAACATTTATAATAGGACCCCTCACAAAACAATTGATTTTGACACCCCGCTGAATAAATTAAATCCAAGAGTAAAACCCTATTTAGACAAAATTAAGAGATTCGGTTGTATAGCTCACGCATATTCGCCTAAAACAGAATCAAAATTCTCTAAAATAGCGATTAGGACAATTTTAGTCGGATATTCGAAATCAGGTTATATCCTATAGGAACCTTTAACAAATAAGTTCTTGACCTCGAGAAATGTTACGTTCAATGAGTAACTAGAATACAAAGATATTTACAAAATGAATAATTTAAATACTGATACCGACTCAGAACTACAATTGAATGAAAGAAACTTAAAACAAAATATACAAGAGATTCAAGAGAATATACAGCAAGAAAGTACACATCAAAAGGATACAAATCTTTAAACTTAACTTAATGAAGCACCAAAAGGAAATAGAGTATATTATGTTGGCTGAAGTAAATAAAGACCCAAGCAGTTACAAACAGACAGTGCTAAGTGAAAACAAGAGTCTTTGGGTAAAAATAGTAGAAGAAGAAGAAAAATTATCCTTAGAAAAGAATCAAGTCTTTGTAGTAGTGAATCGACCAGAGAGTACTAACATACTAGACTTAAGATGGATATTCTCGAAAAATATTTCAACGGAGGAAAGAGTTATTTACTAAGCTAGACTTATAATAAGAGGGTACCAAGATGATAACGAGTATAAGATTGGAGATATATATACTCCGGTATCGAGACTGCCACTGGTTAGATCTTGTCTGTTGAGTACAGTAAAGAAGAAAAAGATAGAAAAGCATTATACGGATTACCTGTAAGTCCCAAGAGATGGTATGAGAAATTCCTAAAGGAAGTTTTAAAAGTAGGCTTGGAAAATGATGTAAACGACCCAAGTTTATTTACCTGGAGAATAGGGGGTAAAATAGTATTTATCTTATTATATGTAGATAATTAAATAACTGCAGGTAATGATGAGGAGAACATAGATCAAGTAACAAGTCACTTGAAAAATTTCTTTGGAATAGGAGAACTGGAAGAACCAGAAAATTTCTTTGGCATGGAAATCAAAAGAGATCGAATTAAGAAAAAATGACTATCACACAACAATAGTATACAGAAAAAATATTAATGACATTCAACGTGGAAGAGTGTAATACTCAAGAGACACCTATGATAAAGATTCAGGTGAAAAAGAGATCACTTAAAGGAATAGAGAATACACGAAAGCTGCTGATACTTAATACATTGACAACTGCTTCATACAAAGAAGCAGTAGGTTGTCTAATGAACCTTTAAAGTACCACGCGACCAGATATAGCTTATTCGGTAAATTGCCTGGTTAGGCAGCAGCAGGCACCAACAGAAAAGGACTGGCAAGATGTAAAGAGAATCTTTCGTTACTTGAGAGGTACAAAAGAGTTTGGTTTAAAATTTACAGCTAAAGGAGATGAGATGGAAGCTTGGACAGATTCAAGCTTTAGAGAGTTTGAGGATTCGTTCTCTGCAGGCGACTAGGTGATAAAACTCTTCGGAAACACAGTCGCTTGGAGAAGTCAAAAAGCGGAGTATCTTGCCATGAGTGGAGCCAGTAAAGAGATAATAGCCTTAGATAAGCCTATAAGAGATATATTAGGCAAATCAATGTATCCAGTAAAGGTGTAGTGTGACAACAAAGCTGCTGGAAAATGATACACAAATAAAAAGTAGCCATAAATTAAAAGATTTTGACTACGAGGTTAAAGAGATGAAAAATAGATTAAATGAAAGGGAGAAAACTGGTAAGAAACCTCCAATGGCCGATTCCCATGGAGATTTTATCAAATATTGTGTATCTAAAGGTAAGGTAAGAGTCCATTGGGTTTCAACAAATGAAAATATCGCAGATATCATGATACAACCTCTACAGGCCCCTTCTCATATAAAGTTAAGAGTTGAACTGTTAAATTAATAAAGAGAAAAATGTTAGTGAAAGAGATGTACGCGATGGTTAAAATTTAAAATATGTACTCTGTTCTATTCTATTTACAGACGTCAATACTTCTAAGTAGGTAGAAAAGAGAGAGTGGAAGCAGAGCAGCGCAGAGAAAGAGAGGAATTAATCTGAACTCAAAAAAACTCTGTGGTTTTTTTTATTAGCTCTGTCTTTACATTTAAAAGTTAAGCTACGTGTTCAATTTATCATCTTCTTTACATCCTATATAAGTTCATTTAATTACTTTATTTTGTGTTTATTCATACTTAAGTGTGAAATATTTTCCTTTGAAGGATTGAAAATGTGTAAGTTTAATTGGAGAGTACACTAAAGCGGAAGGAGTGTTGTAAACAAGGCTTTAGGTGTACAGTTGGCACAACAGTACGGTTGCCTGATTGATAAGGGAGGCAGGCAGGTGTGGACTCTCGAGCAGTAGTAGATGTACAGCTTGCGCTCTATACATATAGCCTTCTAAAGAAGCATTGAGTTTGATAATAAAATAGGTACACTTGTAAATATGTGTCTGCCGTTTGATTCACCAAATCTACCACCGCTTCCAGAGTTTCTACGTGTAATCTAATATTTTACAATCACAAAATGTAAATTTTTTCTTTCAATTGTCTACGGATTACAATGAATATTGACTTGATTGATTCTAAAAAGCATCAGCTAGGCCAGACTTAGCAAGAAAATAGCTGCATAAATATTTATCATCGAAATATTCCTTGAAGTGAGGTAGTCGGTAAGGTAGATACGAAAGAGTACATACTGAATGCCCTTAAGCGGGTACATAAATGTCTTTTCTAAACAAGTATATTGAATTTTTATATGATAATCCATATAGCTGTAAAATCAATTTTGTATGAACGTATCGGCTTTAGCCAATTGATTATTCTACTTTATTCTTTCATATTTAAAAAATTAAGTCCATAGGAACTTATTTTCCTTCTCCAATTGATTATTTCACTTTAGCCTTTTACATAAAAAAAAAAATTGTACATGAGCTTGTCAGCCTCCGCTAATTGATCATTTTACTTTAGCCTTTTATATAAAAAATGAGTTCAATATAAACTTATCGGCTTTAGCCAATTAGTTATTATATGATCAATTTTAATGACTATAAATGTAATTAAAACTTACCGTACTAAGTTCAAACATATTTAACTTTCTTGAGCGCACCACCTGGACACTGTCTCCAGGAAGTCATGACACCTGGAAATCCAGTTGAGTGTCTAGAAGTAAAAACATATTTTACTTCCTGGAGCGAGCCACGTGGACAGCGTCTCCAGCAAGTAATGTCACCGAAGTGACTTAACCAGTTGAATTTTTTTTAAATTCCTGTAGCTCATTATTTGCATGGACCGTTTTTAAGTTACTATCAAATAAATACCGTCACTTAGAAAAGGATTCTAGAAGAAAATAAGCACAGCAAAATGAACTAATCATGATGAATCTTCAAACTGCTTCATGTAAAAGTTATGTAGTCTTATGCTTTAGTTTATTTTAGCTTAATCGAGACGGCATCAGCTTTGGAATCCTGCAGACCGAGTTCAAATCTC
Organism: Copidosoma aretas; assembly: GCA_030522625.1. NCBI lineage: Eukaryota > Metazoa > Arthropoda > Insecta > Hymenoptera > Encyrtidae > Copidosoma > Copidosoma aretas. The sequence goes on from JAPYYV010000947.1 coordinate 12,378, forward strand.
CAATATGATAAATTCTTCTCACAACTATAAAAAATAATCATTATCAACTGGCGGTTTTTCAATTATCTACCTTGACTCGTGGTACTCTAGTTGACATTCTAAAGTCAAGAAAATTGTTTAATTTTTAATTTTTGGTTTTATTCAATTCTTTATTCATCGAATAAATTTCTGTATTAGATATTATTGGTCTTTAGTTATTTTACAAATCGTATAAAATAGAATACAGAAATACTACGTCCTATACGTATATGTAATGCAAACAAATAAAAAACAATAGAATTCTCCTTTTAATTTTGAAATTTAGATTACCCTATAAAGACCAATAAATATTTATAACTAATGTGCTACAGAAATTTAGTTTCAGCACAACATAATAGATACCAATAACAATAAGTAAATAAGTTATGCAGAACAACGCATAACATCTTATAGACATAAAACTTCTGTGGAATTTCATGTAAGAATGCGGGTGCACATTCCTACCACATTCGGATAAAATATTTATTTTTTTTATTCTTATTTGACTGCAATACTTGGGTAGTATTACAGGACAATTGATAACATATCAAAAACTTAATAAATATTATCGACTCGAAAATATGGGATTAAAGTACTTTAAACATAAAGCAATACAAAGTGACAATATTTGACAAAAAAAACTATGAGTAGTATTCCTGTTGAAGGCAATCAAAGTGTGGATTTATATCACATGTCAAAACAAATAATTTGATCATCTTATGGAGCCAGCCTGCTACTAAAGAATGCCGTGAAAGTAAAACGTCATTTTTTAGGATTCTATTTTAATATAAATTGTACTTCTGGTAAAATCAAGAAAGCACTTAATGCACAAAAATATAACAACTCTGCATCTGGAAAAACTGTGTTTGATGTCAATACTGCTTATAATTTCATAGTTGTCATCATTTTCGTAGCGTTTCTGCATTCTGAAAGTGGTATACCCCACATCAATTGATATTTAAATTTGCTTGATCTACCTCTGGCAACATCAAATACATACAAGATGCACGATCGAATTATTAGATCATGTATTAAGGAAGTTGAATCAGAATCACTTATATAAAGCTGCGCTGATAGAAAAAAGACTGATAGGAAAATCTAGAAACTTTGAAGAAAATATTGTGAGCTTATGCATCATTTCTGTAATTACTTCAATTCTCTCATCATCAGGGCCACGATCAATGATATCTTACTAATCGTGGTAGAATATTACAGTATTTATGGTATTTGTAAAACATAAAAGAAATCAATCTTATTTTTAATTTTCACATGAAATTAAATAACAAAATATTTACATTTACACTTTTACGCTATTTGAACGGAAAAATCTATTTAAATTTATTTAACATTTTTACATAAATTGAAAAGATGAAGTATATTTACAAATTTTTTTTATTTTTTATCAAAATATTGAGAGAAACAATCTATTATTATTCATTATTGTTTTTTATACAAATTTTACTAAGCTATATGTATTTCATATGACGTAGTACATAGCAAAATTAAATGTTAATAAGATTTTTTTCTCGGACCTGATGAACTGTAATTAAAATCGATCCATAAAAACACGTCCCTTCTGCAAACGCTTATACTATTTAATTCATTAAAGCACATCAGTTCGTTCTTGGAGTACTTCTATTTCATACCTCCCAAGTATCAAAAAGGATTTTTTATAGTTATATGTAAACTGAGAGAAACTGATCCCGCTCAAAAAAATAATCAGACTTTTTGTTACCTGCGACATGGGCTGGAGCCGAAGGCGTAATGGATATAGATGCGATAGCTTAAATGGATTTGATGCTATAATTCGATTTTATTCTGGTAAGGTATTAGATTATTGCACCGAATGTAGCTAAGGTTTTTTTTTGTGATCACAAACGCGCTACTGAAAAATCAAAGAGGAATGTATGACATAAAGCCCAGTTCAGAGGGCGCCAGGACCTGCTAGTCCTGGTTCGTGGATGTATTGGTGTATCCATGAATAGATCTATGAGTATGCGTGTGTCAACACTGTCAATAGTGTCGATGAACTCGATAACCAACGTTACCGACGGATAGTTTTCAGGCTCACATGAATGGCACTAACGTGGTAACATATCCATTAGCCAGGACTAGCTGTCCCTGGCACCCTCTGTTCTAAGCTTTATACCATCAATTTCTCATGGAGCATGATTACCAATTGAATCACTTTACCTCAGCTAAGTCTATCGAAGCTGCAAGTGCCATACAGTTTATTAGAAATAGCAAAATTTTAAAGTAAAACAATTCTGGAGTGAGAGTGGTAATTACCAATAACGACAGTTCTTCCATAAGTGCTATTTAACAAGCTAGTTATCGAGTTATATTGAAAAAATTAGATATCAATAATAAAAAAAGGGTGTTGGCAATCAATTATATCTCATTCGTCAGAACAAAGCTTTGGATCCAGACGGCGCACTCTCTCATGATGCCATTGCGCATAGAAAAAATATATTCGCAACTATAATAAAAAAAAGTGTTGGGAATATTAAAGAAATAAGAAAATCTTTCATTAATGGGCCGCACCATATTTTTGATAGACACAATGACTTTGGCTTTTTCTGTGCATATAGGACGGATAAAAAAAATTATGTCGACCGTCGCCATTTTTAAAAGATAAATTATTTGTTGCTCTTGAAGAGCTTTTTGATAAATTGACAAGTAATACTTCTCAACGCTTATAAGTGGATCTTCTTAAGCAAATGAACTTCAATAATTGTATGAACAGTCACTGTCCCAAATCGCACACATACAGTACAATATAATGATCAGATTATCAATTTGCAATTACAGTCACCCATAAGAATCGTGGGGGAAGATTTTCTCTTAATACTATGGATATAGCAGGAATTAATTATAGTAGTTCCTTATTGGAATATGTAAAAAAAACGATTTAAAAGCTATAAACAGAAAACAAAAAGTAAACAGCCAGAACAAAGAGCTAAAAGTTTGAATCTCATGCAGTTTAATTAGTACGAGCGTTAGCCTTGCTTGCGATAAGACGTCAGACTCCAGTGTTGGTCAAGAGTTCAATATGTCGAAAAAGTAGTCCCCCACCACTCTCCCGTCTGAGAAGAGGGGGGTGTGGCAAAAAGTGTCGTTTCGCTGTATTGTGATCGTTGAGATAATTGTCTGATAAATGGAGTATACGTAAGCTTGTACTCCAACAAGACCACCCTGACAAGCTCACTCCTTTACGTGTACCATGAGTCGGACATCAAGAACTTTCTGACTACAGTCGTGGCTAACAACAACAATAATTTTATAACGAGCAAAAATAAAAAATTTCCAGTGCAATTTAACATTGTGTTTTGTGATATTCCATGTGTACCCACCGATCTTCAAGAACATTTTCAAAAACCCAGCTGAAGATCGGATCAGGCCAATCAGAGTATCAGATTAAGAAGCTACAAGGTTATGTTTTCCATTTGCACCAGTCTTCTTAAATTCTGCTGGACACTTTACGTTTGCAGCACGAATTAAATTTCAATCATTTCAAAGGATCTGGAAAATTCTAGCTAGTTATTTTCTATTATTGCATGGACAGCATAATTCATTCAACAAAGCATAATAGCGTGACATAAGCTATACAGATTTCGATGAAACAATACTTTTAGGTGAGACTATTGAATTTTTATTGCATTATGCTCAGATTGCTGGCTGTTTTCAAAGCTTAGAAGTATATGCTTACAATGTAACATCCGAGGCTCTTCTGGAAATATTTGACAGGTGTTCGTCGAACTCTCAAGGATTTGTAAAAAGCAAAGTTGACGAAATGGTTTTGAACAAAGACAAGGCAAAGAAATGAAATTTCTAGAGTTGCAACAGAAGCTGCTTAGATTTCATCAGGGAAAACAATGCCAGACTCTGAAATCGACTCGAAGAATGTAATCAAAACCAGCTGACAGCTCCACATAAGGCTTATATGAAGTTACAATGATTCCTTCTTCCATATAAATTGTACCCATTTATTGATGTTGATAGTTTGTTGATAGATTGCATTTACAATGTATTTACCTTGAAGTTTTTGGAGATCAGTAGGAAGGAGACCCAGTGATTATTTAACATTGCAACCGTTATTACATACAATTTTGGAAATAGTTTTGAAGGATAAAAAGGCGAACAAACGAAATGTTGGTGTATTGATTAGTAAACTATTACATACATATTTAATGCTTTAATTGTTTTTTAAATTGGGAAGCTTGCTGCTTCTATAAAGTTACCAAGGTCGTTATTAAAGTAGGTGTGCATTACTAGACCAAAAATATGTTTAAGCACTACAACAACATCAAAGAAATAATCCTGGAGTCTTTAGCGTGGAAGCATTCTTAACAATTGTGTGTAAGTACAAATACTGATTTATTCTGTCTTTTTTTAAATATGATAAAGTTTTGTAGAAGTAGTTAGCGAGAAGCAGAGAGCAGAAGTCTGCGTTTCTTGCTTTAATACTTGGACAACACCCAGTGTCAGTGGTGACTAGCTTACTTTTTTTTTTTAATGGCAGATGGACGAGGTCCTACAAAACTTTTAGTTTGGTTTAAAAGGATTCTGTCAATCTTTACTTTTAGTATGCATGCCCATTACTAGTCGATCGAAGTTAAGCTTCGAACATCAGGGAAATTTAAGCTTTGCAACTTGGGCTCGGTGCTTTGTAAATAATAGTTTTGACAAACTGAGGTACTTCTGTAAATTCGATTCTGATTATTCAGTTTTTTTTTTTTTATGAGCGAGTCTCCTAAAAAATAAATACGGAACGTACAATAAATACCAAGTACAAAGCTCGAGAAGGTTAGACCTCTGCTCGCGCATCGTACCGGCACTAAGGCCTAGTTTACACAGACTACAATGACGATTGCATATGACTCCGTGATGAATAAATCTGCACTAACAAATTTTGTTACTTGAAGACGACGTAAGATGCCTTTGAGTCGGACAATGCTTTGTCTAGGTGCATAAAGTAGAAACAATTAAACTTTCAGAATACCATCCCCCACTCGCGCTACCGCTACATTATACACAACAGATTTCGTGACCTTCTTTTAGAGTGACAAAGAACTAACAGCGTGTTAAGAACTGAGATAGAAAGATTTACAGAAAGTTTTTTTGCATATAATATGTAAGTATAATATTGATGGTATTTGAACAGATTGTAAAAAATAGTCGCTCTACAGAAAATTTCTTACTTCTTCGTTGAGATAGCTGCGTTAGTGTTCGTGTACAATTGTATTTTCATAGTAATGTTTTGAGTAAGACGTGATTCCTAGTGTACAATAATCTTGAAGAATCTGAAATACAGTTATTATATTTGTTCGCAACACCAAGATGAAAAAATCAATATAGGTATACGACGACTGTGTGATTTTGGTAAAGAAAGATTAGAAAGAATTATAAAATTTTTTTAATCTTTTTCAAACGGTTTTTGCTATGACTTACTTTTTATTTAAAAATTGTAAGGTTTTATAAAGAACAGAATATACTTTATTTACAATAATAAATCATCCCGATGCGTTCTACCGTTTTACTTTTATCAACGCAATAGTAGAATGGTTTTTTGAATTAATTAATTGATCATATGAATCGTCTGTTACTCATATGAATTGATTATACATCATATTTTTCAAATTCAGGGCTTTAAATCTTGAATACCTTCTACCAATTGTGAACCAAAATAACATAAAAAGTTAAGTTCCTCATAAAATTTTTAGAAATTTCTTTTTACTTTTAAAAAACATTTTTTTAAACTACAAGTTTTTTAGCTCCACTTTAAAAAAACTAAATCTCATAGTGAGTACAAATACCTTCATGTTACAATCATCAGTATAAAAATTTTTGGTAATTGTAATATGGCGATCTAATAACCCAGACATCTAATAGATATATGGGAGAAGGTATTGAACGGCTGACTGTAAGTATAATAGTGCCGTCGGTAGACAGAGAAAGAAGACAGCGGCTCACATGCATATCTGTCGCACCACTTCACTAATTGGCTCTCTCCCTGCTCTCTCTCCTCTCTTCTAGTGATCTTATATAACTCTCCTACCTCGCTAACTTTAATCCAACAAATCAGCTAAGAGGTGCGAGATAAGATCACTATCTCTAGTACGAGAAATATGCATGTAAACCGCTGTCTTCTATCTCCGGCTACCGACGTCACTGGGTCATAACTCAATTCCATCCTCCATCAGTTATGTTTCTATACCTGATATAGCTGATGTATCGATCTTTGGAAAAATATTTTTCATAATTCTGGGCGAAAAAACAGTATAGATAATTTTTTCTGCACTGTTTATGTACATACTGTGTATAAAAATTTTCGCACACTGTTTTTCTGCGTAGTGTGTAGAAAACCAGTGCAGAATAGTAGTTTTTGTACGAGATTAGAAAGACTTTTATTTGCGAACCGAGAATTTAACGGTAGGAGTCGTAGTTAAGAGATGTAGCGAGGTTCGTAAAAAAGCCTTTACGATCGAGTTATGAATGCTATTTTTCCTACCAAGGGTGTTCCAGGGTTCCTCTTTCCGGCGCAGTATTGCTGAAAAATCGTATACAACTAACGGGAGGAAATAAAGAAAGCCTCAGAACACATGCTGTTGAATGCCTGTTTTCTGAGATATTCTCTACTCTTCCTCCCTCGTTAAGTAATATACTATTCTACACTGTTTTTCTGAATAGTATGTAGAAAACTAGTACGGACAAATTTTTTGCCAATGCTTTTTAGCACAGTGTGTAGGAAATCCCCCCCCCCACCGCGGGAGCCCCCCCCTCGCCCCCCCCCCCCCCCGCCAAGGGTTACCGGACCCTGGACCCGGCACAACCTTTATCGTGAATTATGATTTCGTATCAATCATACATGAAAACAAACTAGCACAAGTTTTAAGTAAGTATAAAATTACGTGATCAGTAAGACAATATCCATATGTATATGTTACAGTTAAAATCCGAAATCAGTCAATTGTAGAACTTGCTAGTCAAAACTAGGTTCCACAAAAGATTTTAGTTAAAACCAGGATCGGTGGAGTAGCTAGTAATGGGGGGAAGTCTTACCACCCAATTGCAAGCAGAGTGGTGGATTGACTACCCTCAATTATCATTAAACATAACTCAATTATTGAATAGCCTCATTAAATTTAAAATGAATTGTATATACCTAAGTATGTCTTAGCAACAAATACGTCGCTTACTTAGAAAAATAATAACACACATTGCACAGTGGGGCACATCGCCAAAAAGCTAGCAGTACTAGATTTTCCAAGTTTAATGTATGAACTTTTAAGTTTTAGTTTATTATTCTTGATACTTTAAAGCATTTAAATCTATGCATACAATCACTTCCAATAATTTTGACCCAAACTTACCTGGCTTTCAACTAAATCAACTAATGGTTTTTTTCATACTATAGCAAGTAGTAGCGTGCCTTCTTGGCAAGAAGGAGCTCCCCGGTTCGACTCCAGGGTCTAGGTGGTTTCTTTCGTCTCAATAATTTTAATTTGACTACTCGAATGTACTTGGTATGAATATGAACGAAATTCATAAAATTCGATGTTTATTGAAATAAGGGCTATTATAAAAATATAGCGATTTCCATTACGTATAGAGGCTTTACGCTGTACGTTGAAAAAAAAAATTTGATAGGTAAACGCCATAATAGTCATTCATAATTGTGATTATATCTTCACCTATCTTGGAATCATGTTTGTGAATGTATTAAGAAATGGTTGTCTTCCTAAAAAATGTATCTAGTTATTCTATCAGAGTTTCATTAAACCTAAATGTTTAGTCATAAGTTATACAATTTTATTCACAGATAAAAATGAAATAATCAGTAACTAAGAAGCAAGAAACAGTTTTGCCATAAATATCAATTTGTTTAGTGCACATCTAAAAGAACTTGTAGAACGATGATTAAACTAAACATTTAAATCGTAAATTGTTTTGTATTCATAAAAATGTTTAAAAGTTTACACAGGGAAATAATAGACGACTAAAAAATAAAAAATGAATTATTTAACACTGTTTGATAATGAATATCTGTCAAAAAATAGAATACTCAATAATGACTATTCCAATAAAGTTATAAAGTTGCTTTTATACTAAATTATCCAATCAAGTGGATAAAAACTATTTTTTTAATCTCGCTGATGTTATATTCGTAATTAGCGGCTCCTGCAAAACCACAATTTTATAGAAGAAACAATTCTATTAGGCATCCTTTTAATAAACCGAAAATCGTCGTTTCTCTTTGTGTGACGTTGAATTAAGTTGCCCTTTTTTTCAAGCTCAGTTCAATGTGTTTCTCTGTTACCGTTAACTCGACGTATTTTTTATTCTTCAAATTAGGCGAAGTAACAAAAGAAAATATAGACACTATTAGTGTACAGAGCATTAGGTTTATATAATATAATTATATTTAAATTTATAGTTTAAAGTAGAGAAAAAGAGTTATTTATGGATAAATTAAATTTTTTTGTTTTTCTCGATAAATATTTCATGCAATTGAAATTGTGCTTCTTCTTAATCTTTTAACGCATGTGAAATTGTTAATCAAATTATTTACACAATTCAGCACTTTTTTCTTTGTAAATATGTAAAATATGTAATATAAGGAATTTAGACGTTTTTGGATCATTTGATTAAATAAATGAATAATTATTATTACAGACTACTATTATTGTAATAGTTTGTATGTAATATCGAATAGTTATCGTTTCCTTATATCGCATAATATTCATATTTATAAATTGAAATTACTTTGTATTCATTCGCAAAAAGTTTTTTTTAAATTAACCCATGAAGTTCAGAAGGAATTGCGCTTTCACGATGAACTTGTTTAACCGGTCTAACTTTATTTCATATTTTTATATCGGAGTCAAAAAAAATTTTGATGTGATTATGGAATTTAAACTAAATTTTTATATTAAAGCCCTCCTTTCATCAGCCCTGATTTCATGGGGTGGTGAATTCACCACCCGACCGTTTCCAAAGTCTACCACCCCAGCGAATGCCGAAGCGGGTTTTTTTTCCATGAATAAAATGTCTTTAAAACAAATTGACCAATCCTGACGATTCTTTTTGGAGCTTTAAGCTAATGCAATACAAAATATAGAAAAAGTGGTCTGAAGTTGCAATATTTCGCTTAAAGGGCTAAAAACAACCCCTAAAGTTGAAAAAAATAGAAAAAAGTTTTATAATAATAAAATTTTTTCTTATAATCATAGAAAATCATAAGGAATCGATGGAGAAAGTAAAAAATATATTAAAATAGATAAAATAAATGATATAGTGAAATCGCAGGGAGATGGAACTATCCTTTAATAAGATGAAACCCTATAAATTTCAGAAAATATTTATAAAAAATTGTTCTTTTTACTTGGCACACTGTAAATAAACATTATATAATAATATACATAATTTAAAGAATGTATTGACGTAAGGGGTAAAAACAACCCTTAAAAAGGAAAAAATTAGAAAAAATTTATTTGAGTGTAACAATTTTTCATTCACTCATGAAAAATCATGTAAATTCAATAGAGACGTTAGCAAGTACTTAAAAATATTTGGAATAATTGATTTATTTACGTTTAATGGGTGAAAATTACCCCTCAATAACATAAAATATATAAAAGGTCTAAAAAAAAAAAAAATTATATCACCTGAAAAAACGTAAATAATTATTTCAAATTATTATTCGTGATTTTACAAATATTATGACGCAAGGGGTGATATTAACCCTTACAGTTTTAAAATAAAAAAATATTTACGTAAAATTTCAAATTAGTCCGAAACATTTTTTTTCACTAATAACATATCTTTAAAACAAGTTGACCAATCCTAACGATTCTTTTTAGAACATCAAGCTTATGTAATACAGAATGTGGAAAAAGTGATCGAAAGTTTTAATATTTTACTCAAAGGGGCGAAAACAGCACTGAAAGTTGATAAAATTACAAATAATTTAACGTAAATTTAAGTTTTTTCCTATTGTCTTATAAAAGCATTAAAAATAACGGGGTAAGTGAAATTGTGCATCAAAATACAAAAAATAATTTACTAAGGTATGCTTAAAGGCTTAGAACTACCCCTAAAAAAGGTAAATTATATCAAATCTTCGAAAATTTTAATAAATGTTTTTTTTCACTGAGTACACCAAATATATATAGTATAAACGATTATACATATTTCGGAAGATATACTGACGTAAGAGGTAAAGATAAATCTAAACAATTGTACAAAGGCCAGAATTCTCCGTAATTTGCAATTTTTACATACTTACTAGAATGAAAAATGAATTGATTTCTCGATACTTTTCAAATAGTTTCATAATTATCAATTTTAATCAATTTTTCAGGCTTTAAACTACCGCTTAAAGTAAGAAAATGAAACATTTATTATAATTAACATTAATACAAACAATTTTTGAAATTTATGTCACAGAAAGTGTATGCAACGTATGATTTGTAACTGCTCGATAAAGGAACGTTAAAGTTGACACTATATATATATATATAGTTGCGAGAATTTGTAGAATCGTTTGTTATTGAAAGTAGTTCGAACACAAATTTCAAGTATCAAGTTCATTTTTAACGTTAAGAAAATGTTGAATTTCTCTAGTTTTTCCACATTAAGGTTTGTTTTTACCCCTTACGTCAATACATTCTCTAAATTATGTATATGATTAAATAATGTCCATCCACGGTGTGCCAAGTAAAAAGAATAATTTTTTATAAATATTTTCTAAAATTTATACTGTTTTATTTTATTTATGGGTAGTTTCATCCCCCTCAGATTTCGCTTAATCATTTATTTTATCTATATTAATATAATTTCTAACTTCTTCATCGATTCCTAATGATATTCTATGATTATAAGAAAAAAATTTTATTTTATAAAACTTTTTTAATTTTTCAACTTTAGGGGTTGTTTTCATCCCCTTAAGTAAAACATCGCATCTTCGGACCACTTTACCTATATTCTGTATTACATAAGCTTAAAGCTTCAAAAAGAATCGTTAGGATTGGTCAATTCTTTTTAAAGATATTTTATTTATGGAATAAAAAAACCGTTTCGGCCCACTGTGCGTCGCGACTGTGCGTCCGCCCCTGTATATTATGAAAAATCTTCTACGCAACTCGTGCGGGACGATCCTCACACTCGTGGAACTGACTTGTATGAAAGCGCCTATGTGCCAGCACCAGTAAGCAGCGAGTGTGCTGCCGCCGAAACTAGGAGCGAAACTCTAGTTTGGTGTATACACAAACCACATGTTCTGTTCCAAATTTTTTTTTTAACCAAAATATTAGAGGCTATTGCTTCAATTTTTACTAACTGCGAAATGAGACTAACATTATTGCTAAATATAGTCCGTGGTGTATATAATTAGTCTTGAAAAGGTATGTACAAAAGATAAGGTTATGTGTTAAATGTATATTGCAAATTTTATTCATGTACAATCATAAAAAAGTACACATTTTTTCTTTCAGATGAATCAAAATATATTATTCAAAATTTAAAAAAAACGTTCATAATGATTATAAATATAAGTGCATAATACAAAAAATATACAAGAAATTCAATATCCACAGCCCAAACAGAACATTATTAAGGCTATTGAGTAATAATAATTTACGTAGAAAATTTACAAGAGAGTCCTTTAGAAGAGATTGCACTTGTATTGCTATCGGAATTGGAAAGTGATGGAAGATTATTGGGATATCGTACTATGTGGATTCGATTAAGAAGAAAATATTTACTAACGGTGAAACAGAAAACAGTATTGCAATTTATGAAAACATTTGACGAAGAAGGAATTGAAGCCAGGAGTCGATATAGTGTAAAAAGGAGAACTTTTAGTACCCCTGGCTCTAATTTTATATGGCATGCTGATGGGCACGATAAATTGAAAAGATAAATTTTATAGTTATATAAATTTGTTTAGTTCAAAGTCAATGTTTGAAAAAGGTTTTTTGCATAAAAAGTGGAATATTTGTTTTCTAGATTTGGGTTTGCCATCTACGGCATCATAGATGGTTTTTCCAGGAAAGTTTTATCGTTAACTGTAGGAAGAACGAACAATGACCCAGATATAATTGGCTATCATTATCTAAAACTTATTAATAAACTCGGTTTCTTGCCAACTTCCTACGGACAGACAACAGTAAAGAATCCACTTTAATGGAGGATTGTCATGTTGCGCTGCGTTTACTACATCACGATGAAAATTCTGGTGCTAATAGTTTTTTAAAAGGTAGCAGCACACACAATCAAAGAGTTAAAAGATATTGGCGTGAATTCCGTCAACATGTAGAAGAATTCTATATTCATCTTTTTATGGAAATGGAAAGACAAAATTTAATAAACAGTAATAATTTAGTTCATATAGAATTGTTACGATACTGTTTTGAATTGGATATTAGAAAAAACATTGAAAATCATAAAAAAGAGTGGAATCACCATTTTATAAGAGCCTAAAGAACAGCTAATGTGAAGCATGGAAAACCTAACGAGTTGTTTTATGCACCAGAAAACTTTGACGCAGTTGATCACAGAAAACCAGTTAACCAGGACCATGTTTTATATTTGATGGATAAGTATGCCAAAGAGCCAAAATTGTACTCAACGCGAACCGAAGAATTAATAAATCTTTTTACAGAGGCAATACATCCGGTAACATCTGAAGAAGCGTATGAGTTATATGTTAATCTTGTCGAGCAATGCAATGCTCAAGTCTAAAGTAATATTTTATCCACATTTACTTAAATTTTTTTTTCTTTTATATGTAAAAACTTGACAAAACTGAAAATGTACAAAATATAGTGGAAAAAATCAAGCACTGCTTTGTAGAAGATTTTTTTTTTACATAAATTTCCTTTGTATTATTTATAAAATGCATCAACTTATACAAACAGTAACCTTAATATTTTTTATATTTTTAAAATTTTCAACAATTACATATTTTTATTTTTATTTATTTGAAATACTTTACGTGTATTGTTCCAGAAACTTTCATGTATATTATAAGATTTAATAATACTTCATACAGTTCAGTACAAAAATACGAGAATAACTTCCATACTAAGTTCAATCGAACTAAAAAATGTATATTGTTATATCTAAATAACGCAGTGTTTTTTGTTATAAATTCATACTCATGTGCTTTTGATAATTATCTATATACTTTCCTGGGCATACCTTAAAATTGCACGCATCACGGATCCTCTCATTGCTTACTGCTTACATCCTAGTACAATTTTTTTGCAACCAACCAATTTTCGAATTTTGTATGTTTTTTCTTTCATTTTTTTTGTCCTTGTTGTCTTTCCATTTCTTTTCTTTTTTTTATGATTATAGTTTGACACTTAGTTATTTTTAACTCTTTTTCTCCTTCACTTAACAAACACATTTGAACTGGAATACATCGTTTTGATCATTTATAGTTACAGCAATATAATAATCTAATTTCTAACAATGGTAACTTAATATTTGATCCATTTAAATTTTTTTCTTATTAAATATCATTTTTAACATCTATTTTAAACAATGTAAATTCTCATTCTAATCAGCACCTTTATACAATTGTTTTTTTTTTAATACTTATTTTGTACTCTTTTGTCGTATCAATCATACATTAATAGTATGTATTAAATTTTTTTTGCATTAGTTTCGTTATCATTATAATTTTTTTTATTCATAATCAAAGCAGTATGCAGTCCCAAATACTTATAAACATTTTTAATGTCTCACAACGAAATAAACAGTCTGAAGTAATTTAATGCTAGATAATTGAATATATGATGAAGATTTACTTTCAGTATACGCTTTCTTAACAATGCTGTGCGTAGTATTGTTTAAATACTGATTATAACACGTAAGCAGTAGGCCTTTCACTAGGTTTATAATCAAAAATTTTTCTCACAAGATTACTCATGTAATCAGGTAAGTTAGACAAATTGGGTATTGCTTTATTGTTTAAATCATCTCTAGCACAATCCCAGCCAGTAAACCAACTACTCAATTCCCAGACTGACTTTTCATCCTACAGTTCTACCATAGTACATCTAAAAGACCAGACATAAGAAGCTGATGTCGCTATTTTGTATGTAACAATACCTCTGGTGACATGTATAGATACGTCCCTTTCATATTGTCCCTTTTGGTTGACTGTAAGTTTTCATTTATAAAACCAGAAGTGGCTAAGCCTAAATCACAAATTTTGGCCTCAAACTTGTGGTTAACCAAAATATTACTAGGCTTAATATCTCTGTGAACTATAGGACTTTTTTTGTCCATGTGAATATGCCAAAGCCTGACTAGCATCTAAACATACCTTATTTTTGTCAAATTTATTCAGTGTGTACCTTTTTTTAATGTGCAAAATAAAAATCATATCGTACAATGAATTTGATGGAAAGTAGTCCAGGACAATGTGCATCTGTGTTATAGTTTAACAAGATGCTAAGATGCTAAGATGGACACAATATTAGAATGATGCACTCTATCAAGATGTAACAGTTCTTTTAAAATGTTTTGATCATTTTTTCCTCGAGTACACGACTTAGCAGCTACAGTAGTTACCAAATAAGTAGCCTCGATGACTATATCTTGCAAACCTCTACCTAGAACTTTTTTTGTAAATAATATGTCTTTCTCGTCAATGAGTAACACTGACCCCTTTACAGCTTCCAGTTCTTCTTTGAAACGAACTTCTCGAGGACTTATGTAATAAGATGAATCCTGAGATAC
>JAPYYV010000948.1:0-27833 GCA_030522625.1 Copidosoma aretas
TAAACTTGACAGGTGTTACTTTTTCCCCTACTGGTGCACAATAGAATCATGCTCTGCTCGGCACGTTAAAAACTTATGTGTACCTCTTTCCGTGTAAGGTTGTCGATATAGAAATAAGAACTCGCAGCCAATTTTTTAAGGGCGTTGTGGATTAGGATGCATTTTGTCTGCCGTTCCATACATTGATCTATACAACTGATTTACCACCCTTATGTCACCCCTCTTTTAACCACTGGAAGGTTTTTCGACCTTTAACCCATGGGACTACTTTAAGGAAGGTATAAGCTACCATAACCAATGGTTTTTAAAAAATTTGACCGGTGCACGAAATCATATGTATTGTGTGCGCGGTCCTTCGTTTTAACAGGTCTTAAATTTTTTTTTTTTCAAAAATAGAAAATAACGCTTTCGACATAACCGTTAATTTCCTTTTTGCCCGGTCGAAAAATTATGTTTGCGATATACGTTCCGAACACAATGAGCTTGGAAAGTAAAAAATTCTTGTGATTTCATAATTTTTTTTCTACTTTCTCTAACTTTAGATACTTATAACTTTTAATGCTAGGAATTTTTGAGATGTTTTAAAAAAGTTATTAAATTTTTTTGTAAGCACTTTATCTTCTATTTGTAATTAACTTTGTGCGACTTTTTAACACGAATTAAAGTAAAAATAGTGGAAAAAAGTCGGGTGATTCGATATCAAAATTTGCTGAAAAATCGAAAGTGGCTAAAAAAGAGTACGTGCCGAAGTTCGAATCCCTTAATCAAAGTATTAATCTTGTCTTGTGGTATTCCTAGAATAAAATATACGTATTTTTAGAAGTGTCCCTTAAAATTTTTTTTATCTTTTTTAGTACTAGAGAAGGAATCTTTTCCTGTATTTCCTCATAGAAGTATTAACGTGGCTACTACTAGAATTATCGTACCATCTACGTATTTGCGTTTCACATTCTTTATCATAAACAATTTTATTTGTCAATCAAATATATTTATTAACAAAGTTGCATACTATCTTATTTGCAACTAAAATTCGCTGCTATACTCATTCGCTTTGCTTATTTTTTTATATTTCGTATACGTACATTTAATTTAGTACATAGAAACACACACGTACATATAGAACGTTGAAATAGACGATTATTCATAAGCTAAAAATAAAAAAATTTGTTTGCAGATCATAAGAAGCAAATATCATAATTAACAATTACTAATATTTATTACAATTTTACAGCGCAAATACCCGAATAAATTTAGTGACCACGAAACGCATGTGCTACCCAAAAAATTCGAAAAGAAAGAAAAAGCAGTGATATGAAGAACAAGTTCTTTTTCTCAACAAAAGTTTGAGGAAAATATTATGCAAATGTTTTGGGATGATCAGCTTTCGGTTAGCCTAGCTGAAAGCCTGTCATCTAGGAAAATTTTTGGTGTTTGAATAAAACTACAAATTTTTGCATAATAAATAGTATCAGTTGCTAATAATACAAATTATATTTTCTAATATGAGTGTCTTATTTATTTTTAGTCTGAATTCAAAACATGGAAATCAACCGTCAAAGCATTTATTTAGATTCAAAGCCAGTAAATTGATAGATGAAATCTATCACACGCAAATAAACAATATTCACTACTGCTTTGTTGGAACAAATATATATTTATATAACAGCAGATATTTGGTCTAGATCAAATCGCAGATTTTTAGAAGTCACGGCTCACTGGGAAAGTGCTAAGTAATGACTGTTTTGATTTAACGCTGCCCCTTAAACTTGCCCTTCTCGTCCAGTAGAGCTGTAAAATTCGCATGTTATTCAGAAAAAAATCATTTTTTTAACAATCTGAATAGAGCTAGTCTTTGTAGGGGGCGTCGATATACTAAGGTGAAGAACACTATATCTGGACAACAGCGTTTTCCGGACCAATATACGGACAGTGGTGATGATAAAAAAAATTGTTGTTAACTTTAGATAAACAAAATTTAATTTTAATCTACAATACCAAACCAATCTAAAATGGTCAAAATATTTATCGAATTACTTGCATGAATGGTTAAAAAAAAAACTTTCTTTTAAGATCCGAGATTTTAGGTATTTTGCTGTTGTCCGAATATTAGATTCCGTGGCTCTAACAGTGCTCTATATTCGGACACACAGAATTCAGAACCATACAAGTTTATAAATTAATAGAAATGGGATTTCATGCAATGTTACGACGGCATAAGTTGTTTTCAAGTTCTATTTACCAAAATTGAAGCCCTTAAAGTTAAGTATGGCAGTTTATGAAAATCTGCCATAACCTTATTTCAGCAATGTAGAACACTGTCCGATTTCGGGTCCTTGCATTGTAAAGGCACCCATATGCAGACTATTCAAAAATGCATTGTCTGAATATAGGGGTTTTAGGACATACTTTTGTAATTGAATTATAAACAAGCATAAGGTTAAAAATGATAATTTCTTTTACTTAGCAGATTAAAAAAAGGATTAACCATTTTGTTTAGTAGTCATTTTTTGTTGAGAAACAGTTTGATTTTTCAAAATTCGGAAATAGTCGATTACTTAAAATTGTGTCCGAATAAAGGGTACTTTACCTTGCACTGGAGCCACCTAAATAAACGGAAAATTTCATAAAATTCATCGTGGTAGTAGGATGACATTAATCTTACATTTCCATAACAACATAACAATTTTACATTTTTCGTCCCATTTTCGAGCTTCCTCACACTAAATTTTATCTTGCTATGCAGACCAGCGATAAAAATATTGTTGCTGACAAAAAATTTGCGCACTTGAGCTAATATTATAACGAAACAATAAAAATTTTCTCCTAAACACTCCAAGGTTAGAAATCAAAATATTACACAACAATTTGAGCATATGCCTTTCAATGCTTATTTCTACACATAATTTGTCCAAAATCACAGAACATTTTGATCAATGCAAATAAACTCTATTTTCTTTTAAAGAACAGAGTTTATCAACATTAGATAATTGGAAATAATTTTGGAGGCTATTTTGTAAACCCTACAGTCACAAGTTTTTAATATGCCTCAAAAAAATTACTTTTAAAATACCTGGAAAGAAAATTATGATTACTTTTAAAATAATTTGGCTAAATTTTTGTTAGGAATCGACAATGTAAGAAATTTCATTATCTTATAATTCTCACACTCTGCATATTGCTAAAATCTTTAATTGTAGAACATAGTAAAAAGTAAAGATTACAGCAAAATGTGAGGTTCTTGGGCGAAGTCTAAAATCATCCAAAAAGAGAGAAATTTTAGATAATGATCTTATGTGCTTCTTAAAGAAGCCACTCATCACAAGATGGAAAGCTATATATATATATGATTGCTTGATGCAGATAAATCCATTACAAAAAAATTATCAGATAATGAAGTGATAAGAGTCTTAGGTGCCACTAAACCATTTATAAGTCGAGATTTCGATTATATGTCGGAATATAACATGGTTTTCAAGCTCTTGACAACAGCGATCGATCAGTTGCAATGTGAGGATCCTTGCTTCTTTGGATTTCATGTATCAACCTAGCTTTACATACGTCAAGACCAAGCAAAATTAGATAAAGAAAAATAAAAAATTTTTACAACCCCTTGCAGAAAAGCTCTAAATGTCTTTGCATGCGCGTTTTTCGAATGATTTTGAAATTTAGAAAATTGAAAAAATTGCAGCTATGGCTCTTTCAGCACATGCAAACATCAAAATATCATCAATACAGCATGTGAGTTCTGATTTACAAGAAAAGGTTAAATTTTAACCACTTAATTTGATAAACTGTTCTAATAATAATTGCATTACAGAATCAGAAGAAAGCGATGACGATTTTTTTCATTTTGGAAATGGTTTCTTAATTTTGGAAATAGTTTCACCATTTTAAGCTCGCTAGTACCAGGAATTGAACAAGGCACTAAACTTATTTGATTTTTCTAAAAGAAATCTACTTCTTTCAAAATTCTAAATAATACTCTACATGAAAAATTATTTTTAAAATTTAACACTGCATTACCTTTGTCCGCGCAGTAGAGAGATTTTTTAATTTTGTAACTTTACGAAATTCTCTAAAATACAATAGACTTTTAGATACAAATTTCGAAAAAAGAGTATTCAGGAAGGCCAACGCTGCAGACTACTAAGAGTACTAGACCAAACAAAATTATAGTCACTCCATAAAAATGTTTTTAAAAGCGAAGCTCTTCTACAGAGATGATATTATACGATTATAATATAATGCCTGTTATAACCTGCGCTGTGCAGTGTCATTTCTCGTGCGTATACGATATAGGTAAAATCCATTTTCAGTTTTGTAGTATTAAGAATAATTTACAAACAACTAACATTTAAAAGGGAAAACTTTAGCAATGCGAACCTTTTACTACAATTATTACTCTGCTAATGTTTGAGAAATATAAAGCATTAGGCTAGCGTATTCCTTAATTGTCTGCTAGTGTCACTTGCTTGTGTGCTCGTCTCTTTCTCTCTCTCTCTCTCTCTCTCTCTCTCTCTCTCTCTCTCTCTCTCTCTCTCTCTCTCTCTCTCTCTCTCTCCCTCTCTCTTGAGTTTCCTCTTTAGTTCTCTATACTAATCTGTGTACATATATACGTACATACCGGGTATTACGATAATGTTCCAGGAAAACAATACCACGAGATTAAGCTTGTCAAGACGAACAAAAAAGCTCCGTATCAAATTTCGATCCGATGCGTAGTTTTTGAGATATTGTCAACTGAAAATCTGTATAATCACGGTAAAAAAATACTTAGAAAAACATTCATAGCCTGTTATGTGATGCAGAAATTCCTTGATTATGAATTGACAATATTTAAAAAACCACGCATCGGATCAAAATTTGGTGAAGAGATTTTTTGTTTGTATTGACAAGATTAATTTTATGGTATAGTTTTGCCTGAACATTTTTAGAATATCCTGCAAAAGTACCTGTAAGTGTACATTTGCTCGAGAATGCGCACTGTCTCCAACCTCTCACTCGCTTTATGAAAACAAAAAGATATGGGCGATGTATATCTGTCTCTCTTGTGCTTAAGCTCAAATTTTCTGCAGTTGATCTGGCCCTTTTAAATTACGTATCGCTCGTATTCAATGATGATGAAGTAACTTTTTCGCACCGGACTTTTTTTCATGCGTAAATTGATTTGCCAAATAGCTTATAAACCAAAAATCAAGTGTTTAATCTCAAAAGTCCTTGAATGAGTTGGCATGAAAAATTTGTATAGGTTGAATCAGCGTATAAGATAGACTAAGAGGGGCTGCTAATTTTTGGGTGTATACAGTACAAGCAATGTGAATATCGGAAAAGGTATTCTATAGTATTAACTATACCAGTAAGTGAGCTTCAAGGGAGTGAGCGACAGAATGCGGGACAGTAGCTGATTGGCTGCCAGAATCCCATGAGATTAACACAGGGCTGTGTCCGCCATCTGTTGCAAAGAATAGATATAGATACATAAGGCTAACAGATTTTGCAACAAATGGCTGCGGTTCTGCCGCTCACTCCTTTGAAGCTCACTACTACCAGTAAACAAGAGCCATGATTGCCTGCACAAGTTCGCTGCAGTACGTGGTGATACATTAATGTTTATTGCACAAAATCCATCCAACTAGGATTATTAGTCAAAGCCTGAAACTCACTTTAAAGTGTAGAACTTGGGGAGTAATGTATAGAAAAATTTGTCTAGCCCATTCACTGAGAAAATATGGCAATCAAGAGTTAATATTACTAATTATTGAGAAGTCAGAAAATATCTTGTATGGACGAAACTTATCTTACATAATACCTTGGCATATCACTCTAGTAAAAAAAAGATTACTTATATGATTTTGGTGCCTAAGTACGGCAAGAGCAAGTTTTGCTCGCAAATTTCGAGTACACTCGTACGGCCTTTCGTTACATCGTTAGGTAATGAGAACTTGCAAAATTTTTTTTAGGAACCTTACAGCTATTAAAATACTTTTACAATTACAAGCTTTAATTGAAACAACTCGTATATTATACAGTGTTAAGAATTGCCAAAGTGCAAATCTTGCGCGCTTGTTAACATATTTTTTCTTTCAACAAATTATTAATTACAATTTTGCATGAAAAGTTTTATCTGGTTTTTCAAGTAGATTATCGAAAAAAAATTGGACAAGAATTTTTTCATTTTCATGTAAACGAAAATGACGGATATAATGCACGTCAAGGCAGAAGAGTGGAGGCTCATGACGTCACAAACACATAAAATTGTATTTCTTTATCATGTCATGAGCCCATACTTTCAGGATGTGACATGCTCTACCTCCAACTTTTTTTTTTGTATGCAAAAATTAAAAAATACATGATAAAAATTTTTTTTTAATCAGCTTGACGAACCAAATGGAAATGTTCATGCAAAATCCTAATCCCTCCATGTTAAAATGTTGATCAATAACATGGGACTGAATTCGACTAAGAAGCAATGCGTTACTCTTAAACATTGGCAAATATGAATGGGTTCAAGAGTGTGATAAGATCACCCCAATATTAATTGACGGAGACGTAAAACAGTTTAATGTAAATAATGTAGCTGATACAAATTTCAAAAACAAGAGCGAACTAGAAATATATTCATGTTATAAATATGATGACTTAAGTCAAGCTTTTTAATTAAAAATTATATAATATATTGATAATAATAATTCTTTCTCCGTGTAAAGGTAATAATCTATTGCGTTGAGTAAATCTTTAATTAAAGCAAAAAAAATTTTGTTATACTAATTATACGTGATTTAATAATCTTGCAACTATATTATATGTTAACAGTTGTAATATGTTTGATAAATGAAAATTGTGTGCGGAATTAATGGTACTGTTCTGTTAAAAAACAACTAGGAAAACATTTAGTAGAATATTTAACATGCATCATGTCTATGTATTGATATCTGTTTAGTATTCAATAAAATTTTGTATCGTACTATACGACGAATTCTATGTTAAGATTTTTCTTATATTCACGTTATTTGAATGTATTCTAAATAAAATTTCAAAAGCCGTTCAGCAAAAAAAGTAACAAATTTTTTGTTTACTACAAATTATAAACAACGAAAATAATTTTTTAAAAATACAAAATTTCGACATTTTTGAATTATGTATAGAAATGATAGGTTTCTGAATTTTGTCTGCTTATAGAACGAATGGGATCAACTTGAATTCGTATATCACTTACGTACAAGTGAACTTAAAATTCACGAAGAAACCTCGTGCTTGCCATACTTTGGCACCAAAATCATCAAGGTAATGATTTTTTTAATAGAATAACATGCCAAGCCGTATAAAATAACATCAATTTCGTCCATATCATACATTGCCCGATTTCTTCTAAAAAATTATCAACATTGACTCTTGATTGTCATGTTTTTTCAATGGGTGGGCTAGGCAACCAAAGTTTCCCTTATACTACTTTTCACGCCTTACATTTTGAAGTAAGTTCCATACATTTAACTTATACTCCGAATTTAATGTATTTTTTGCGATAAACATTTATTTATTATCACCCTATGCAGTAAATTTGTGCAGGAAACCATGGCGCTTGTGTATCAGTAGTATAAATACTACCTTTACTGATATCGACATTGCTTTAAACAAATACATCCGAAAATTTTTAGTCTCCTCTTAGTTTAAGAGTGTTGCAGCTCCTTGCTTTTCCCGTAGTCCTCCTAATTGCCAACATGGTGTTGCTGTGCCACTTATTTGCATAAAAAATGCCGTTGATATTAACGTATGTATTATAATTTTTATCAATTTTTAATATTTAAGTGTTTTTACATATGTGGATAAAAATTTGTAAATATGTAGGAATGACAAATACAGCTGAAAGTTTTGATTTGTAAATACACTAAAATGTCTATTATTCATAAGCCATGTTTTTGTCATCGACCGACAAACTATTTATAAGAGTAAAAACCACCCCCAATTTAACCTTTAAAAAAGTATTTCGTATATATCTGTTTTAGAATAAGGTAAATTTTTTTTAACTAGTCTGTATCCAAGACTCTCTCTTCAACACTTGTCACGCCATTTCACTGGATGTGCAAGGGGACAAATTTACAGAGCAAGTGCGCGCATACATAAATTACATAATATACGCAATAACTCTGAAGCTACTGTTGCAAGGTACGCCTCACACAGCGCTAGCTTGGTCGGGCAAATACTACAGTTGCTACGGTCAATACTGCATTTTCTCCTGTGTCGACCCATCGTTGGTCTGCGCGGGAGCAAATGCAGTACGGAGCGTAGCAACTATAGTATGTGCCCGACCGAGCTAGCGTCGTGCGTTGTGGACCATACAACAGAACCTTCAGAGTTCTCTCCGTGTGCACATGTATATACACACAAGAGACATGTAGAAGAAAAAGAAATGAGTAAGAAAAATAAAGGCCAAGTCTGCACTACGTCATATAATTGCTCAACAGTGTACATCAAAAATATATTATTTACTTACTTTATGAATTCAACTTCTTTATTATTTGTTCATCATATCATTCTTATTCAACATTGTAGCACAGCGTCTGGTACGAACAAATTTGCGAATTCTCTTTTACTCGAGAATAGTGATAGATGACATTAGAAAGAAATGTTAAGTGTTTTTAAGTGCTTAAAAGAGTGAAAATAAGATAAAAATATAAAGTAAATGACAAGTTAACAGGTGCGAATAAAAAGTGTTAAGAAGTAAACTTAAAGAATTGGTCAAAAGGATTAGCAAAGCGCGTGGTAATAAACAAAAGTGAGGTTATTGGTAAACTGACTAAAAAAGGTAATAGTAAAAATATAGGTGAGGATTGCAAGTTAAGCAGAAGTTTTTAATATATCTAAGAAAAAGTTTTGCTGAAAAGACAAAGCAAGTGTTGATCATAAAAGGTACATTGATAAAAACATAAATAATGATACAACAAAATGGTTAGGCAGACAAAAGTTAAAGATATTATGATTCTGATTTTTGATGGAGAGCGTTTTAACAGTGAAAAATTCAGATTAACAATGTTGCTTTAATATAATAAATGTAAGGAAATCGGGACAGGAAATAGGAAAGAATTTGATAAAGAAGAAGATTAAAAAGATATCGATTTGAAAGCCGAAACTATAATAGAGAGTACAATTCGTGATAAACAATTGAAATGTATAAGTAATCATAAATCATCATACCAAATGTTAAAAAAGTTTGAAAGCACATATACAACAAAGTCAACATCATTACAAATAATAAATAGAAATAAAAGACGCGGAGTTGAAAAACTATGAAAATAATAAATTTTTTTTTGTAGCATTTAAAAAGGCATTAAATGATTTTGAATCTGCAGAAGGAAGCCGGTATCAACTACAAAAAATTAAATATGTGTTAAGACGTCATTCTATAAAAAGAAAAAACAGGTATTTTTATATGAAGTCAAAAATAAAAGAAAAATACTCAACGAAAACATATATTGATCAAAGAATTAGTTCCAATACTTTTTCAACGAAAATTAAAGGTCGCTGTTATGTTTGTGGTAAAACAGACCACATGGCCCAAGGCTGTTAGCAAGGAAAAACAAAAATAAGGAAATAAAAAAATAAAAAAAACAGTTATAACATTTTAAGTTATACACAACAAGGTAGGAGACCAGGTAGAGGTTGCAACAGAGGGACTTTCAGAGACCGCAATACAGAGACAACAACAGAGAAAGACGTGGATATACGTATATAAATAGTAAAGATAAAAAAAAACGAAGACATCAAGACAGTTCAGCAGCATGGTTAGTACATATCAAACAAAATAACGAGGAAAAACAAAAATTAACATGGGTGTATTACTGCAAACAATACAGGTAATAAAATTAAATAGCTATTAGTTAGTGAAATCACGGATCATCTTATAGATAGTGATAACGAGTGTAGAGGTAGCTCTACCAAGAGATTCAATCAAAGCCACTAAAATAGGTAAAATGCATATATTTACTTTACGAGTAAGTAAAATGATAATAAAATCAAGCTTGAATAAAATAATATATATTATGCTGAAGATATGGATAAAATTTATTAAGTTTTTCAAGAATTACAAAAAAGTCTAAAACAGTTAAGATAGATAATTATGTAAATATTAATGACAGATTTAATGGTAAGCTTCTAGACACAGCAATTGAAGAAAATATTTTACATTACATGATAGGTTTTATCAATGATAATAATTCTAATAAGAAAAATTCTTTCTCTCTGGGTGTACAACATTCACTTTATGAAGACGTTGAAGATGAATTATGTAAAAAAGAAAGTGAAAACAGGTATATAAATAGCACAAGTAATAATAATAGTAAATGTATGAATAAAATTACAAGCAAAGAAAAATGGCAGAGCATTCGGTCATATCACTTTGCAATGCTTAGATAAATCAGTTAAAAATAAAATGGTTGATGGATTGCCAGAAAAATTAGAAAGTACGAAGATAAGTTGTGAAAATTATATACAAAGTAAAATGACACATGTATTATTTAAAAATAATAGGAGGAAAGCAAAAGAAATTTTAGAAGTGATTCATACAAAATTAAGCCGACCACGTAACACTAAAGGTAAGAGCAGTGAAAAGTACTATATTACTTTTATAGATGAATATAGTAAATGCATGAAAATCTATTGTACAAGCAATGAGTTAAAAACAGAAATTTGTTTATCGATTATGTTGATTTAGTAGAAAATAAGTTCAATCAAACGATAAAAAAACTACAGTGTGATGATGGGACCCAATATTGAAACAAGGAGATTTATAATTTTGTAAGGTACAAAGGAGTTGGATTAATAACATGCCCGACATATGTACATGTATTAAATGTTACAGCAGAAAGATTTAATCGAAAAGCAATGGATATGCGTAAATGTCTGATGAGAGAAGCTAATGTGAAAAGGAAATATTGGCCAGAAATATTAAAAAACGGTAGCATACTTTGAAATAGAACCATTGCAAAAACTAGTGAGAATAAAACTACATATAAAATATTTTTTGGCATACAGCCCAATGTGAAACATTTCAAACTTTATGGAAGCAGAATTTTCGTAAGGACTCCAAAACTTGAAAGAAAGAGTAAATAGGATGATAAAGCAAAAGTAGGAGTATTATAAGGTCATGATGAAAATAGCTATCGGGTTTTGGTTGATATTAAATTGAAAATGTAAGGCCTGTTCAACAATTGATAAAAATGTTGGATTAATTTATCTGAATTAAAATGAGATGAAGTATGGCGCTCGTAGCTAAATTCATGTACATGAGTAGTTATTTGGTGTGTGTACCTAGCAACGCCACTTTTCTTATGAGTAACTGTAACTCACTCTCCCACTCAAACGTTGGGTGAGAGTCCTTTCTAAATTAGTACGAGTAGCGCGCCTAACAATTGGTGCGTCTGCTCTCCCGATTCGGCGGCTCAGACTCCCTGAATCAGAAAATTAGCCACACAAGGCGCTAGCAGACGCTAGGCAATCAGCTGTCTTCAAGCGCTTAGTGTGGCTGCTCCCTCAATTCGGGGAGCCTGAGCCCCCGAATCGGAGGAGCAGACGCACCAACCGTTGCACAGTGTGGAAAAAACGGCTTTTTGAGGACAAAAATCGATCCATCAAACAATTTGGAAGATAAAAGAAAAAGAATACTGTGATACTTGTCAGATAATGCTTAATGATAAACCACTGCTATAATATGAAATTTGTTGAACATAACCTCAAAAAAAGTTACATTCTTAATGAATCGATCAATTTATGATTTAAAATTAAATACAAACTCAAACGAGTTTATATTGCTGCTTCAGCTGATACATTTTATATGATTATATTTTCTTTTTCGCGAAACGCAATAGTTCAACGTACAACTTAACCTCAAATTTTCGAATAATCACAAGTTAAGGAGCAATAAGCTATCTCGAAGAGAGATTTTTACGTCCGTGAAAAACGTAGAATGATATCTGTAAGGTTATATTCTTATTTTAGAGATAAGCATCATAAAATTACATGAAGGTTTTTTACAATATCCTATAGGAACATTCTAGTGCATTATTTATTCCAATTATTGAGTTTATATACTCATAACTAATCAATTTTAAACATATTTCTTACAAATAAACATATTCACACTACAATGCTTTCGCGATTAATAACTATTTGTTACTGTGATCTTGTGTGATTGTTTACCTGCACTAAAGCAAAATGGAAATATCGTTATTCGATTAAACAAGCAGTCTTTTCGATTTACAATCCACACTGTTTTCCATGAAAAAATCTACGTGTGTATTTCTATTAAATAATCCATGTGTTATTCTGCGTACAAATCCACGTAAATTTTTTCCCGGAAGTCTGTATAAATATCTATGGAAAAATATACAACAATCTCTACTTATAAATCGCCATAGACTCAGATAACTAATTCCTTGTCAATTTCTGTGCAATCTGCTTTAATTTGCTAGAATGTTCCTATAGGATATCGTAAAAAACCTTTACGTAATTGTATTATGCTTATCTCTAAAATGAAAATATGAGCTTACAGAAATCATTATACGTTTTTCACGGATGTAAAAAATCTCTCTTTAAAATTAATATTGCTCCTAAACACGTGATTATTTGAAAATTTGAGGTCAAGTTGTACGTTAAACTATTGCCTTTCGCGAAAAAGAAAATATTATCATATAAAATGCATCAGCTGAAGCAGCAATATAAACTCGTTTGAGTTTGTATTTAATTTTAAATCATAAATTGATTGATTTATTGAGAATGTAATTTTTTTTAGGTTATGTTCAACAAATTTCATATTATAGCAGTGGCTTATCATTAAGCATTATCTCACGAGTATCACGATTTTTTCTTTTTTAACTTTAAAATTGTTCGATGGATCGATTTTTGTCCTCGAAAAGCCGTTTTTTGAAAATTTGAGGTTAAGTTGTACGTTTCACTATTGCCTTTCGCGAAAAATAAAATATTATATAAAATGCATTAGCTGAAGCAGCAATATAAACTCGTTTGAGTTTGTATTAAAATTTAAATTATCAATTC
The DNA here is from genome assembly GCA_030522625.1 of Copidosoma aretas. NCBI lineage: Eukaryota > Metazoa > Arthropoda > Insecta > Hymenoptera > Encyrtidae > Copidosoma > Copidosoma aretas. The sequence continues at coordinate 13,048 of JAPYYV010000948.1, forward strand.
ATCGATTCATTGAGAATGTGATTTTTTTTGAGGTTATGTTTAACAAATTTCATATTATAGCAGTGGTTCATCATTAAGCATTATCTCACGAGTATCACAGTATTTTTTTTTTATCTTTAAAATTGTTTGATGGATCGATTTTTGTCCTCAAAAAGCCGTTTTTCCACACTGTGCGTCGGGTGTGCTACTCGTACTTATTTAGGAAGAACTCTCACCCGACTTTTTCCCACTGCGCATAATCTGTTGCATTATGCGTATCTCTCTCACGACTCTCTACTTAATTGTTTTGATTCACTTTTCTTCATCTTGTTTCTTTATAAAGATGGTCTGTGTCTGTTTTTAATAACAGTTTGAAAAGATAGTGCTTCTAGATAGTTACAAGATAGTGTAAATAAAGATTGCATTGTTTTCGTGCGAAAGCTGTGTGCTATTTTGTGAACCCGTACATGCCCAACCTACAGTCCCGTTCACAGGTTATGGGCCCTTTTTAAGTTATTGATTGTGGGCTTGTTGTGGTCCGCGAGACGTGTTCACATGATTGTTTCTTTAAACGAGACTTTTTCGCTTCGTTTCTTTTTGCTTCGTGTTGCCCCGCACGTGCGTTGTTTTTATTTTACAAAAGGACCGTCGTAAATAAGAAAAAGGATGGCAGCAAGTACATTACTTCAGATGGTTTTTGTGTTGTGCGGTCGCTTCAGTATATTTTCTCTCCGGTTGGTTTTGTTCTGTCTTAGGATAGTAAATGTAAGATTGTTAAAAGATAGCAATCATAAGATAGTTCTAGATAGTATAGATACTTTGCTTTTGTTCTTGTTTGTTTTCATGATAGAAGTTCTTTTCGTCAGACGGTGTTTTTCTTCTGTTTAGGACATCTCGGAATTCGAGAGCCGGATCGCGTTCGTTTTCGATCGGGGTAGGCTGGCGTCGTGACGAGGGAGGGGAACACGTATTCCTGCTGATGAGAGGGACGCCTCGAGGATTAGAAGAGACGGTCACGGTTTGCGTTCGGCCGGGACGTGTGCGTGCGTCTCCTTAGATACACGTGGTGGCCAGTAGCACGCATGAGAGCGGTCATTTTAATAGACCGCTGTACCCCGCCCGCCTGTTACACTCGATGCAGCCACAATATCCCGTCTGATGCATTCATACTCGCATTCCGTGATTTCCTTATTTAAACCGGTCGCCTTTAAACGCACGCGGACACATTAAATTACGGCTATTTTTTTCGTTTAAGGTAAAGATGCCTTCAATATGCTATTGAGTTCATATAAAAAGATGGGATATAGGCTAATTCGATTAAGTACTCGTACCTCGTAAAGATAATGTGGCCCTGTTTTCAGTGGGTGATGAGTCTGTGGCATATTTGGGTAATTTTATTTTATATCTTCTTAATTGTGTCCTGACATGCGGGAATCACGCTGTTGTGGTCGGCAGCCTTAGACATGTTGCGTTCGCAAGCTAGGATTGACTGCCGTATCTTGTCCCACAGGGGGCGCGCATAATTTTGCGTTCGTATGTGCGCTCCGCTTGTGTTTCCCGAGGACACAGTTTGCGTTCGACTGGTTATTAGGAAATGTTTCAACTTGAGTAATTTTAGGAAGAGATACAAATAACGGTCCGGAGATGTTGGATTTGTTTGAATTGATAGAAGAAAGAGGTGGAATAATTCGACTTACTCGTGAAAAACAACAGCGTTTTCTAATTAAAGGCTGCGTAGATAGAAAGATAGATTTGAATGGTCCCCTAATTAAAGGTAGTAGATTGAAAAATTTAAAGATATGAAAGATAGTTTTATGAAAAAAATAGATGGTTTGAAAAAAGACGTGGCACGCACCAATGATGATTTAAAGGTAGAGTTGACGAAAAGAACCTCTTAAAACAACCAAACCTATAAATTAATGAACACGCGTAGCAAACTTACAGGAATTACGGAAAAAAGTTTTAAGGCGTTTCAAGCGTCGCTTGCAACCGAAAAAATTCAGCAAACTTCTTAGCTGGACGTGCGTTTTCAGTGCGTGTCTCCGCAATATCAAGAAGCCCTCAAGAAATAAAAAAAGGAAAATAAAAAGGCTCAAGAAGCACTACGAGCCGAGTTTGAGCAGCATCTAGCTGCTTAACAAAAGAGGGTACAGTTACTTATGCGCGATTAAGCCAAGTGTCGTTCATTTAAGGTAAATACATTTTTAACATCCACCCCAGCACCTAAAGCATGTAAGAAATTGATAAACTTGAATTCTGACTCTATTGATGGCTCGGTGATGGTTCAGCATATAACATCAGAATTTTCTGATGGCTTGAAGATAGAAGTTGTCAACAAAGATAGAACAGGATATTTTAATCATTCTGTTACGAATCGGACTAAGATAGAGTTGTTTTTGCAACAATAACAGTCAGAACTGAAACTTAAAAAACTTCTGCACACGATCGGTCCTAAGATAGAAGCTACACTCAATAACACCCAAGAAAAAATGGAGGAAGATAGGGAACAGGCATTAAATTCGATTCTAGATAGTTTGCCCCTAGACTATCAAAATAGAGTATGCCACATTACTGTCTCTATGATAATGGTACAAAAAATTAAAGATATTAAAAGAAGTGATATTGAGCTGAGCACATAGCTAATACAAAACAAAATGTACACAGTTAGATTTGACCCCAAAAAGCAAAGTGCTACAAAATTTTGCGAATTTTTCGAATGTTTAGTAAGAGATTTTGAACTTGTAAGTAAAACACATAGTTTTCCTGAGGATGAGACAAAAGATAGTTTTTATCATGCGATTATCAATGGAGTGACGGATGTAAACATTGCAGACTTCAATAGGTTGTTTGGAAGCGAGGATGGCTCATCTTATAAATATTTACGTGCATACATTTTGAAGCAGGAGTCTAAAGGATCTCTCCCTCGACAACTAGCGAGCGCCAGGGCGAGCCGAGGTGGGGCATGCACCGCGCCGGTCCAAGTCGAGGTGAGGCTGGATTGCGGCCCATCGTTTCAGCTGCACATGCAACTGCGAATGCGGCAACTGCAAGCACTCTCTGTTACGAGTGCAACGACAGGGGTCACTATTTAAGGGAATGTCTGAGGAGGGGGCAGAACCTCCAAAAGTTCTACTCCTGTCAACGATTTGTACGCAATTTAAAGGAGCACTTCGAGACTTGTAGAGGTGATTTTGATAATACTAATGATAAGGACTTTAAGCGTAATCTTGGTGGCACTAATAACAGTAGAAATAATAGTAACAAAAATAATACTAAATATAACAACAAAAATAATAACAAGCGGAAGAATGATAAAAAAAATGATAGAAATGATAGTAAAAGAGCCAAAGTTGATGACAAAAATCAGAATGATGACAGCAAAGGCAACAACAGGAATGATGGGGTGGATAAGAACAGTAATAAGACTTTTGGTTTTATTGCATGTAGTAGTTTATTTGTTACTGAGCCCGAAACTCTGCTCTCCACGCACATGGAGGAAAATTTAATCAATGATTATAACAAGAAAGTGATAGAGTTTGTAGTAGACTCTGGTGCTTATGAGCTTTTTGCCAAGTCTAGACCGATTTTAAAAAATTTTAAAGATTGTAAAAGTAGTTGATCAAATGTGCTAATGAATATTCCTCTGCGAACTTGAGAGCGGAGGAATGAGGGTGTGTTTCGGGTAGTAATAATGATAGCAAGATAGTTCTAGATAGAGTAATATGCGTCGAGGCACTGGCTGGAAACTTGTTGCCTCTTCGACGCTTTGCTGAAAGAGGCATAAGTATCAATTTAGATAACTCTAAGATAAATATATTTGATATGCTTTACAATAGGACTCTTGTATCTGGTGTATATGGGAGTCCTTATTGGATAGTGGAACTTGTACAAGATGGTCAAAGCACTGGTAACAGTAAAAATTTAAGGAAATTTAAGATTGTTTTATGACAGAAAATGCTTCTACAGCAGAGACGGAGGAGTTTCAGCAAGTCAGTATTAAAGATGGTAAGGGCTACCCTGGAATCTCAAACATTTTATTTCAAATAGCTTGTTTGGATACCACTCAACAAAATGAGTTCGAGAAAACTATTAAAGATAGAAAAATTAATGATAGTACAGAGCTAATGACTGATGAGATTCCAAAGTCCTAAAGTCCCTTTTCTAAAAAATACAAAATGTTTAAAAAGAATGATAACGCTATGCTCTGGCACGTTAGGTTCGGACTTACGTCGGCTGAATATCTCAGAGAATTACAAAGAAAGTACCCAGATGATAAAGATTTGATAGTTTTATTGCATCATGTGAGGTGTGTCAAATTGCTAAGATTAAGAGATTTTCATTTAAAACTAGAAGAGAGAGGGCTGTAAAACCTCTTGAGATATCTTACACTGATACAATGGGTCCGATTAGTCCAGCTACTCATCCAAAAGGATACAAATATCTAATTGTATATGCGGATGATTTTTTAAGATTGACGATGGCATACCCTGTAAGGCAAAAAGTGAAGCAGGACGTTGTCTGGAAAATTTCGTGACAAGTGCGCAGAATTTTCCGAGCTTTGATGCCAAGATGTGCTTTTTACGCAATGATCAAGGCACAGAGTTCACAAGAGGTCAGACAGTTGAAGTACTCCAGAGGTTGGGAGCCGAACTTAAACTGGCTTGTCCAGATACGCCTCAACACAATAGCGTCTCAGAGCGACTCAATAGTATATTGCAGAATAGAGTGCGAGCCTACATGTATGACACGGGGTTTGGAAAGATCATGCGGGACTTGGCACTGAGTACTGCAGTGTACGCTTATAATCATGCACCACATCGATCCAATGATATGATAGCCCCATTGGAAAATATTGTTCTAAAGATTAAGATGGACATAACGCAGATCGAAAGATTTGACTCTGTGTCATTTATTAGGATTCAAAGGAATACCAGACCAAAATTCGGCCCGCAAGGTATACGTGTAGTATTGGTTGCCTACACGACCACAAGCTATATATTTTTAAGACCGGAAAATGGAAAGTTTTATGAAAGTCGAGATGTTAGAATCCATGAAAGACTCGTATTCAAATACATTTGGGGAAAAGATAAGATAGTTAACAGGAATAATCACAATATTGATATTGAACAAAATGAATCGTTCATTCAGTTTGATGAAGTTAGTCCTAAAGAGTTACTGGAAATGGAAGGGGACAAGTTGTTAAGAGAAAGCGAGGACGTCCAAGGAAAGATAGAAAGTCTGCTCAAGAGAGCATTAATCGAACTGCTGTTGTTGATGACACGAGTTTCAGGAGTCATTGACACAAGTAAAGTACATTCACAGTTTCAATTTGAGGGTAATGTTGATTGTTTGATCGCAGAGATTGAAGATGAAATGACACCCGCCCTAATTGCTGGACTAAATAAAGATCCCGCAAACTACAAAGAAGCTATCGCAACTCCAGATCGAGATCAATGGCTCAAAGCTGTTAACAAAGAACTAGAGTCAATACACAAAAATAAAGTATGGAAGATTGTAGATAGAATAATTATGAACAGGTGGAGGAAAACCAAACATCATCGATTCCAGATGGGTATTCAAAAGAAAGATAGATAAAGATGGAACCACGAAGTTTAAAGCGAGGTTGATAACTCGTGGCTTCAAAGACAGAAACAAGTATGATTTGGAGAGACTTACGCTTCAATGTCCGGATTAGCTCTTGTGAGATCAGTAATATCTACCATAAACAAGTATAATCTGGAGAGTTGTCAACTCGATTCCAAACCAGTCTTTTTGAATCACTTGATTGATAAGAAGATCGTACATGAAGAGACCTGAAGGTCTGCTTGACATAAATAGTTTCAAGAAAGATCAAGTTTGTTAGCTGGACAAAGCACTCCATGGACTCTAGATCAGCCCGAAAAGATGGACCGAGCGTTTTAGTGTAGCTGCTTTGAAACTGGGCTTGCAGTCACACACCAGTAAACCTTGTCTCTACACATGGAGAGACAAGAATGACTTCCTGATCTTGATTCTATATGTGGATGATATGATGATAGCTAGTAATTGTGTAAGAAAACTAAATGAAATCAAAATTGGTGTACAATCTGAACTTGAGGTGTCAGATCTTGGTTAGGTTGGCACTTTTCTGGGTATTGAAGTGGTAAGAGATAGAAAAGCTGGAACGATTTTACTTACTCAGCCAGAATATATCGACAAAATGCCGGAAAAATTCGGATTTTAAGATTCGAAACCCCAAAGGACACCCATGGTGATTAATCAAGTTTTAAATCAGCAGAGGAAAAATAGAGAAGAATCTGAAGATTCTGACGAGTCAGATGAAACAAAAACGATAGAAAATGTGCCGTACAGGGAAGAAGTTGGTAGCTTGATGTATTGGGCTAACACAATTAGACCGGATATTTCATACTCCGTAAATGTATTGAGCAGACACCAAATCTGTCCAACTGAGGATGATTGGAAGATGGTCAAACCTATGTTTCAGTATCTACAATATACTATAAATTTATAGCTCCGAATCCTTAAGAACTAAACAATTTTCACCGATTACACTTTTGTAGCTAAAGGATTAAATTTTGAGAAAAGAATATTTTTAATGAAAATCATTAACTAGTTCATATAGTTATTAACAATGTAATTTTCAAAATCCATTTTTAACACCGCGCCGTAGTACCTTCATAGTAGCACCATCGTATTCAACATCAAATTTTACATAAAAAACCGTTTAGAAAAAAATAGAGACTTAATAATTTCTATTGAATATAAATTAGTTTGTTTAGTGCGATAAATAAAAAAAAATGGTTTTTTGCTGATAAAACGAAATCTACAGCTTGTATTGAAAATCGTTGAGTGGGAAAGTTGTAGGTAATTGAAAGATCTATAACTTTTGTACATATCATTTTCCGACATAACCTAAAATTTTTCGAATACAATGCAAAATAAGTTAAAAATCACTTTTTCTAACTTTATTCAATTGAAACGGCAATTCTTTCCCAATCCGAAAACTTTTGTTAGTAAAAACGCTGATTATTATTACTTCAAAAATTAAATATATTTATATGGTTCGGCTCGTCTCATCACGCGCTAGATTAACTGTACACTGTTTTTTTGCCTTAAATCATTTCTGTTCGCAATATTATTAATAATTTTCTTTTTAAATCAATTAATATTATTTATTGTAAGAAAGTATAATATTACAGTGGTGTAATAAGAATAATAATAATAATGATGATAATAATAATCTTTACAACCTTACATTAAGCAGTACTTTTGTTTTATTTTCTTTTTTACATAAAAATTTTTACGCTGGTACTTGTGTTAGGAACCGAGAATTGTTTTGCTTGTAGTTATTGCAAAGACAGAGGAATGATACAGTGAAATTTCAGTGTGCCTTCAATCGTTACTGACTGTTGAAAACGTGCCAATAAAATATTCGTTGCCCTTCATACTCTTTAGTCGTGAAATAGCGATACGAAATACTAATAGCACTGCCAGCCAACGGGGATAGTAAGCGACCAGCTGATCCATTACAAATTAAGTTAGGCACACGTACAGTTGGACACGTACGTATAGCTGATACTGGTTTGTTCAGCTTGAAAATCCAGGGGTGCTCGTGAGGTACAATCGAACAAACCTCCGGTCGCTGAATACTATTAATTGTTAGTCGCTGTTGTACACTTTCTTTGTGTATTTGATTATTATTATTATTCTTATCACACCACTGTAATATTATACATTCTTACAATAAATAATATTAATTGATTAAAAAGGAAAATCATCATCAATATTGCGAATAGAAATGATTTAAAGCAAAAAAAAAAGCGTGGAGTTAATCTAGCGCGTGATAAGACGAGCTGCACCATATAAATAATTTAATTTTTAAAGTAATAATAATCAATTTATCGATAAAAAAAGCGTTATTATTAACAAAAGTTTTCAGATTGAGAAATAATTGCCGTTTCAATTAAATAAATTTAGAAAAAGTGATTTTTAACTTATTTTGCATTGTATTCGAAAAATTTTAGGTGATGTCGGAAAATATGCACAAAAGTTGTAGATCTTTTAATTATCCACAACTTTTACACTTAACTTTTTTCGATACAAGCTATAGATTTCGTTTTATCAGCAAAAACCGTGTTTTTCACGTGTCATACTAAACAAATTAATTTATGTTCAATAGACATTATTGAGTCTCTATTTTTTTCTAAACAGTTTTTTATGTAAAATTTGACGTAGAATACGATAGTGCTACTATAAAGGTATTAAGACGTGGGCACCGTAGTTAAAAATTGATTTTTAAAATTAAATTGTTGATAAAAATATGAATTTGTTAATCATTTTCATTAAAAATATTATTTTCTGAAAATTTAATCTTTTAGCTAGAAAAGTGTAATAGGTGAAAATTGTGTAGCTCTTAAGGATTCGGAGCTATAAATTTATTCAAATAGGCTTCCAATCACTATCATGAAATTTGTTATAACTTATAAAATCAAAAAAAGGCAATAAAAAAAAAATTTCCCTGACACATATTTCTTATTTTTCGATATAGAAACCATAAAAAAAAAATTAGCCAAATTTGAGATGGGTCGGTAAAAAGTATTCGGTTTGTAAAAGAACTACCCATAGAGGTACACTATCATTACGTAAATAAAAATTACGGAAATGGAAGTAATAATGTAAAAAAATTTATTCTAAAAACAATGTATCTGATGTAATAACTGAAAGTCTATGTAAAGAAAATTTCATTAATAATATAGAAGTTTGGTAAAACTTGATTACAAATACTATTGAAAAGAAAATGAATTGTTTGTGTTGAGCTGCTTAGAATTCTTTATAAATATTGTAAACAGACAAAATTATACATTTAAGGATTAGTGTTCTAAGATAACATGAACATTTCTAACCAAGGCTCTATCGAGAACTCATATTTCATTACTTCTCACGCTATCTCTCAGGATGTGCAAGGGGATACGTTTACGAAGCAAGATCGCACATACATAAACATACATACACACACCAGAGACAAGTAGAAGAAAAATGAATGCGCTCAATAAAAGGAAAAAAAAGAATAAAGTTTCAGACTGCAATCACGTCATATAATTGCTCAACAGTTTATATCAAGAATATATTATTTATTTACTTGTATAAATCAACTTTCTAATTCATCGCTCATCCTATCATCCTTGTTCATCACTGTAGCAGAGCGTCTGGTATGAAAAAATAAGTGTAACTTATTTTACTTAAGAATGGTTATAAATAGTTGAATATGAAAACTCAAAGGAAAATAATATAAAGTAGAATTATAGCAATAAATTAAAGAATTACTACTGATAAACTGACTAAAAAGGTGATAGTGAAAATATAAGTGGAGATTGAAAGTAGCGCGAAAAGTTTTTAGAATATTCAACAAAATGTTTTGCTGAGAAGACAAAGCAAGTGTTGATTATAAGATGTTAATTGATAATGATACACAAATGGCTAGACAAGCAAAAGTTAAGGGAATCATGATTCCGATTTTTGATGGAAAGAGTTTTAATAGTTGGAAATTCAGATTTAAGGTGCTGCTTGAAAATAAAAAATGTAAGGGACCTGCAACAAGAAATAGAAAAGATTCTGATACAGAAAAAGATAGGAAAGAGGGTAATTCAAAAGCCAAAACTAGAATACGGAGTACAATTTCTGGTAAACAATCGGAATATATAAGTAAATGCAAAATAGCATTTTGAAAAATTTTAATGTGTATTATTACACATAAAACTGAAAATTTAAGTTGATGTTTTTTTTAGGATTTGCAAATAATCGACTTTAGGAGGGTCAACCATCCTGATAAAATATTTATTAATGCAAGCGTTTAATCAACATTCATCCAAAATCTCTTTGAATATTTATTAAAAGTCGATAGAAACGAATATCTTATGAAATGATCATAATAGAGACCTTACATGCAGCAACTAATACTTTATATTGCTAGAGTAATCTCAATTAAATACATGTCGATTTTAATATTACCACTAAATCACGAGAAAATTAGGCAATAAATTATTTCCTGAGCGTATTTATCAAGCTCTCATTCAAATCGATATCATACGACTATGACGTCAGTTTTTCTGAATTCTTAGAGGTTTATTACCTTAAAGTTTCGTGACGTAGAACATTGAATTGAGAGGTCATTTAACCACATTTGAATATGCTTTGTTCTAAACCTACAGGAAACATAAAGGGCAACTTATTCAGCTTATTACTTAGAAATATTTTATTGTGAATGACCAGAATTTTTTACACAACCCAAGAAATCCACCAAAATTGATTTAAACACGATGTGAGGTTATATTACTCCTAATGAGTGCTACGTTACCATATAGTAATTCGTGGTGTTAATGATGATAAGCATGGATCGGCTTTTTGCTCACCTGTGAAAACCGAACAAACCCTGGAATATTAGGAAAAACGGACGTCATATGACGTGATGTCGGTTTGAATATGACTTGAAATTTGAATTTATTTCAATTATAAATTTATTACACCATGTAAAAAAAACTCTTTTGCACGCGTATTCAGCGTATCATTTGCTACTAAAAAAAAAATTTAGAAAACAAACAAGTTCTTTATTGATCATAAAAGTCAATAAAGAAGGGTAGGAAGGGGGGGGGGGCAAAAGGAAAGAAATTTAACTCATATGGTCAGAAAATTACGATCTTTTTTTTCGCAAATTCTGTTCTTCGCAAGTATTATTGACAATTTAAAAAAAATTAACATACAAGCAAACAAAAAAATTCATTTATTCTTATTGTAATATCATTATTCCTGAGATTTTGACTTTTAAATTTAGCAGATCTTGGCAACTTTTAGACTTCATGTCGACACGAGCTCAAGATATACTGTTCACCTTGTCATCTATCGCTGCCAGATAAGCTCTCGCATTTCCATTATTTTCTTTCTATCGCTCTCGCTCGAAGTGTCAAAGGTTTTCATCGACGTCTTTGGTGGTTGGCTTATGTACAATGTCACTACTCACGCAAGTGCTTGTCTAATTTTCGTCTGGTCATTAATTACAACATTTTTAGCCACCATGGGGTTTTTAGGCTCGTGATTACAGCGCTTAGTCTGGACTTGCGTGACTAAGGGTTAGGTATAATCATGTTTTTCATTCAAACACGAATCAAATAGTATTTTATATATAAATAAATATATATATGGGACAAAACGCGTCAACCAGGCCACTTAAATGACCTAAATTGGTCGCTACGTAAAAAATTCATTTTGTGCTTAAATTATTTGTTATGGCGTAATCTTTTCAAATTTTAGTGGCGGAAAGTAAAATTCAAGATAGCGGATCCAATATGGCAGTCAAATGTTTAAAAATCAACGGATTTAAATGATAAAAAATATTACCGTATACCACTCAAAATTCTAAGAAAGAAATTACGCCTGTTATTGTTTGAATAAAATTTACATTTTCGAGAAAAAAAATTCATAAATTTTTCAAATTCTTCTAGCTTGATACCATCACATATTTGGGTGTAATACATACAGAGATAGCTCTATTGAGAAAGTTCGTGGAATACGTAAGTGACCGAGGTCACTAGTTGAAAATCCAATGTCATGTGTTAAAACAATCAAAATGGCTTATCCAAGATGGTGGTCAAATTTTATAAAATCAACAAATTTTGAATAAGCAATCTTTTAAATCATGCTAAAGATTTTAATGTCATAAGCGGCATTTCTATGCTACAGCGCACGGTAAGGGCGCGTGTGATGGCATCAGTACTATTTTCAAAAGAGAAGCAACGCGTGCAAGTCTTCAAGCAGATTGGACAAAAGCGATCATCACACCAAAAACTCTGTATGATTGGGAAACAGAAAAATTTCAGAATATCAAATTCTTTTTTTATGATGAAAAGCATCATGTAAAAAATGTAAAATGTTCATCGAACAGATTTTCTTTAGCTCCTGCAGTAAGAAATATTTCTATAGCACATGCTTTCTTAGTTAGCCATGATAAAATTTTAAAAATAATGAGGTATTTAACTGCTACTAAACCAATTAATACTATGCAATATTCGATTGGTTTAAAAAAAGGACTTAATAAATTGCAACAAACGTACATCAACTTGTGAACTTGTTAAATAATTTTCCATAACTTTTGTGTTTAATAATAACGTATGACTTCATGTCTGCCTATACAACGAATCCAATCAAAATTGAAAATTCTAGTTTACATTTTAGCGTTAAAAAGTAATTAGAGGTTATGTTGCAGGATTATACCCTATTTACACTCGGTATATCACCGCAGAACTCAAAAGCTCAAATTTACGTAGTTATTATTTAAACGTTATATTCAATTAGGGCAAGATGTTTCCAAAAGTATACTTACAGATATTATGAAATAAAAAACGTTATAAATTAAGGCTGCAATAGTAAAAATCACAAGACACTTAGAGTCAATATATTGCAACTATTAGATGTAGTTTGAAAAAATTTTGAGCCAATATATATATCAGTTTTTTTACTTTAACTTAAACTTTTTGGATATTTATCTTTCAACCCAAAAACAGAGATCCTAAGTGTCTTAATATTTTAAAAACATTTTCAATATGGCGATTTATTTTGGCATGCGATGGTATCAAACCAGAAGAATTTGAAAAATTAAAGAATTTTTTTCTTGAATTCGGCAATATTATTTAAGAAAGAGCTAGCGACATTTTTTTTTTAAATTTGTTAAGTAGCATACAGAAGTATTTTTTAAAATTAAAATCTGCTGATTTTTAATCATTTCGCCGCCATCTTGGATCCGCCATTTCGAATTATTGAACACATGACAGTGGATTCGCAACTAGCAACCTCGATCACCAACGTATTCCACTAACTTTCTCAATAGAGTTATCTCTGTCTGTAATACACCCAAATATGTAATGGTTTTAAGCTAGACAAATTAAAAAAATTTATGAATTTTTTTCCCAAAAACGTCAATTTTATTTAAAAAATAGCAAGCATCATTTCTTTCTTAGAATTTTGAGTAGTCTACGGTAGTATTTTTTTAAATTAAAATCTGTTGATTTTTAAAAATTTGATCGCTATCTTAGATCCGCCATTTTGAATGTTTTGACACGTGATATTGGATTCTCAACTAGCGACATCGATCACCAACATTTTTCACAAACATTCTCAATAGAGCTATCTCTGTCTGTACTACACCCAAATAAGTGATTGTTTTAAGCTAGAATAATTTGAAAAACTTATGAATTTTTCTCTCGAAAACGTCAATTTTATTTAAAAAAAAGCTCGCGTCATTTCTTTCTTACAATGTTAAGTAGTCTACGGTAGTATTTTTTAAAATTAAAATCCATTGATTTTTAAACATTTGACCGCAATATTGGATCCACCATTTTAAATCTCACTTTCTGCCACTGGAATTTCAAAAGCTCAAGTCTCAACAAAAAATTCAAGCCTAAAATTAATTTTTTACGTAGCGACCAATTTTGACCACTTAGGTTGCCCGGTTGACGCGTTTTGTCTCATATATACATATTTCCTACCCGTAAACCAATTTAAATTGATTTTTACGGGCACCCTCTACCACTTTGGTGTGGATGGTGTTGATCCTAACCCCATCTGTAACCCCTTATCCTAGTCCCCGCTATTACTCCTTGACCTATCTTTTCCAACTATTATACCCCCTCTTTCCACGTCTAGATACCAAATTTGTTCCCTTTCTGAACCTCGCACCTACCCACGACACCCACATAGCCTATCCCCGGGTCACCTTGTAGTGCAGAACCCTTTTTCCACTCCTGTACCACTTTTCCAACTAGCCGCGGGCCTTGGGAAAAAATTTTGGCGAGAAACAATTCCTCAAAAAAATTTTGAGCTGGATCGCATTAGCCAACTGCGTCACAACTGCTCCCCACAAATCAGCTATTATTAACGACGTATTGTGTCTTAATATTTCAGGAATAAGGAAATAAGATCCAAAAACACTCTTAAAAGTAGCAGTCAGCAGTAGCTACCTGGGGTCTTATTTAGCACTTCAATAATCGAAATACCGTTCGAGAGTTTACCGTCACGTTCCTCCACATAATCGAAGTCACACACGAAAAAGTTTCGTAAATGTTACTAGCACCGATAAGTTTCCTGCCGTGCTCTCTGAGCAATTGCTTTGACTCTCCCACACACAACTCGAAACGGTTGTAATACGCACACAATGCTAAAAAAAAGTTCACAATAATTACATGGCACAAAATCTTGCACTGACGTATGTTTTAATCCCTTCATAGTAAATAGTCAGTAAAAAAAAACTCCAATTGAAAAAAGATTTCGAAAATTAGTAACGTGCTTTAAAACTACCAGTAACTACTGAGGCCTTACTTAAAAAAAATTTCTGTTTCTGCCGCCTGCGTGTAATTACAATAAAACGGTAGCAAATTCGTGATATGGAGTCTATCAAGTATGTATAGTTTGTAATCGATTCACCAATGCTAAACAGAAAGAAATTTCGAACTGTTAGAGTTCAAGTATACCTACTGAAAGAGTTCGATATATCATCGGACTACCTGAGCCCAACAATTGGACAATTAGAGCGCCAAGTCTTGACTCGTAGCACGTGTCAACCTATATATACTGCTGTAAAGTTCCCGAGCAGAAATAAAAGTCGGTTGCCTCTCTAATTCGTGAGGCCCTACTTAGGCAGCCTACTGAGGGCGCATGTAGGCGCGTCAGCGGGCGGGCGTGAGGTACTCATTAGGCAGCCTACTTAACCTACCCTTATCTTACCATACGACATGTATACAGTTATATCTGCTAGTGCAGCG